>JAXBDA010002753.1:0-39949 GCA_036023075.1 Gaultheria prostrata | reverse complement strand
CTTAATAATTAAACAAATTAGAAAAAATTAGTCTTAATAATTAACCAATTAGATAAAATTATAATTATTTAATCTGATTTTAAGAACATTAAAACTTGATTGTGTAGCTCATCCACTATTTAAGGGCGTTTCAGTCATTTAGTGAAAAAAACTAACGGCGTTAGGGACAACTTAACGGATTGGGGGAATCTAGACAATAGTTTGTAAAGCAAGGGAGGTTACTATAATTTTTAGAACCTCAAGGGAGGTTTCTGTATTTGTCAGAAACCTCAGGGGAGGTCAGTGAAATTTACCCTAGAATTTACGGTTGTGTTTGGTTTGAATTTTTGGTTTTGATTTTTCTAATGATTAAAAAGAAAAATAGAAATAATAATTAAAAAATCAAAATTAATGATTAGAGAAAAATAGAAAAAAAATAAAATAAAATAATTGAAAAAACACGGGTCTTGAAAACCCAACAAACAAGGCCTACATTATGGTTGTAAAATACAGAAAAAAACAAAGTGCTACCTTGTTAGGCTGCGGACAGCTACAATTACGTATGTAGGTATGTAGCTTGAGTTTACATTAATTTCAAATCTGTTTAACAACCGAACTCCTATAATGATATAGTAGCTTGGAGAATTGGATTGATCGTCCAATAGTAAATGTTTAAGCGTTTTTTTTATTGCATGTATCCCGAAATCGAGTCTCATATCCCTTCTTCATGTAATAAATTAAGAATGACGAAGAATAAAAAAAAAATTACTGCATGCACTAAAAAGCTAGTAGCTAGCATCCTAGATCCCTACGTGCCTATGAATTAGGACAGCCTTGATTGGATACCCCTAGGGCCCTAAAGCACATGCAATAGAAATGAGGACCATGGGACAACACCAGCACATGGGTTTAGCCCTAAGCCCGAGGGTATCTATTGGAGATGCTTAAACTTTACCAATATTTTAGCCTAGAGTTACGTTGGAAAGAGGGTACAAATTAAGGAAAATCCACCACCTAAAACATCCTATAATAGTCTACATAAAGGAGGAGATTATATTAAGTACAGGCATATGGTAAAGGAAAAGTTCAAATGATGTTGAGCCTAGTGACCAGGTGGTGGTAATTAGGGGTGAGAATTTATGACACAATACGATAACACGATCCGAACATGATATGAAGTTAGCGGGTTAGTGTTGAGTATTTCTGACACGAAACACGTTTATGACACGATCCGAGAACACGATTAGTAAATAGGTCATATTCGGGTTCAACTCGCATAACCCGAGAATGACACGAATTAACTTGTTCGTCTGTTCGGGTCGACATGGCAACTCGAGAATGACACGAATTAACCCGCATAACCTGAGAATTAACCTGAATTAACCCGCATAACTTGAGCATGACACGAATTAATTGTGTCAAATCGTGTCATGTTCGGATCAAAGTTGTCTAAATAGGTTATCTACAAGTTAATCGTGTCAATCCGAACACGACACGAATATTAACAGGTCGGGTTAGGGTTCAATTTTTCTACACGATTAGTAAAGCAGGTCATTTCGACACGAACCCGATTTGACACGAACTCGATTCGACACGATACGACACGACCCGACGCCCACCCTAGTGGTACTTCTCAAGGTGAGGTGAGCTGGGTAGGGCCGGTTAAGTTTTATTCAAAGCTTGATTGTTTTAAATCAGAAATACATAATAAGATTGGATTCGGAAGTACAATTTTTCCCCATAATACTTAAATACTGGCCACCAAAGAAAATGACACAAAACATCAATTATATAGTTGTACGGCGATAGTCAAATATGTGGGAAATTTAATATGCAAATGTGGTGCGTATTGACAATGGTGTTAGTATAGAATTATCAAAGGTAAATAATGGAGCTGACCGATGATATATTAGTTGAAGTAATAATTAATTAATATAAAAACATACAATAATGGGTAGAGAGAAAATGTGACCAAATTAACGCCAAGGTTCATTAAATAGAAATATAATAGATATATTTTAGTAGTATGAAGATTTTCTCCCAATAAAGTAGACTGTACCATTCGTATTTGCGTTGGACACTACTCCACATTTGTATTTGTTTGCTAAAACAATCCTTCCATCCATATGTTCTACTTAAGATTTTCTCCCAATTTAGTAGACCGTACCATTTTTAATCTCAAAAATAAAACTGGAACGAACTAATTAGTAGAAATTTTGGAGGGGAAATAGGATTAATTTAGGGGTGATTTGGCAAAAAAAAAATAAACTTGTTTTTTGGTTTATTTGGGGGAATAAACCTGAATAAACCACAGTGGTTTGACAAAAAAACAGGAGTTGTTTTTTTGGGGGAATAAACCACAGTGGTTTGACAAATAAACCACATGAGTTCTCTTTAAACAGTAGAATAAACCACAAGTTGAACCAAATGAGTTTTTTGGTTTATTGCTACATAAACCAATAAACCAAAAAACAAGTTTATTTTTATTTTTCCAAATCACCCCTTAGTACTAGTTGGTTTGTGGAGGATAGGTGATCCATGACGTTTGAAATAAAACATGAAAAGTTGTCCAACGTCTTCCCCCAAAACAAAATGTGTGCCCCGAAAACAAAATATGTGCTTGTGATTCACCCTGTACACTCTACACACAATAAACTGAGTGAATCACAACCACACATTTCATTTTCGGGAAAGATTTCGAGAAAACTTTTTCATGGCCCATAGAATTTTCCGGTGGTCCATAGATGAGCTCAACCTCATGTCAACTTTTCCCCGGAAGGAATAAAAAAGCAGGAAAACGTTGGGAGCGTGATGAGCGGGTAGGTCCCACTTTACTTGGTTTTCTTTTGCGCTCTCTCTCTTGCTTTTGGTCGTTTTGTTTGCATAGGGTAGGGTCCGTTGCGGGTACAGATTCCGTAATGAATGGGCGGCCAGGCGACCTTTAACTGCTCTTTATCTTTTTGAACTGGTAACTGCCTTTATCCACCTGTGTCTCGTTTGTTCTCAAAGCCTTTTCACTTCCCCCACTCTCCCACTAGCGCGTCAATTCACTCTCCACTTATTAGAGTGTCCCATTCCACTAATAAAAAATATTTTATTTTAAAAACCAAGATAAGTTATTCTAGTAAAATACATCACATAAAAAGTCGTGAAAAATTAATTTATTTTTAAAACACCCCTATATTAGCGATAGCAAAAATGGGTAATAGTTTTTGAAAAATGATACTCTGTAATAAATACAGTAATTTTCTACATATGTGAAAGTGCCTTGAAAGATGTTAAAAATCCATTGAAAATTGTGTTTTTTATATTCTTCTTGAATTATTAACAACTTAGGCCTCATTTCACTAACTTAAAAACCCAAAAGCCAGTTTATTGCGTTTTTTGAGACAGGTCACCCCCTCACAATACATCACATAAAAAAACACAAAAAACTAACGCGTATTTCGAGCTCTCACATAAAAAAGCTAAAAAGCCAAGTTAGTGGCACATCCCCTTAGTGGACTGTTGAGAGCATAAACGTATTTAAAAAAAAAAAACAGTTTGTTTTACATCATTTTTTGTCTTCGGTGATCCTTTTCAAACGATTAGGTCATTAATGTTTGTAGTCTCTTTTTATATATCTTATATCAAGGTGAATTTTTTGAGAAATGCTAAGCGTCCAGAAATTATCCAGAAAACTGGAATGAGTGGCTCAGATTCACATCGCTGGAACTTTTTTCGATCTCCTCGTCCGTCAAGGTGAATTGGAAAAGGAATAAAAATGTGAATCATACTAACAAAAGTTCACAATACGTTCAATGAGACCTCATTCCACTAATTCAAAATAGCAAAAAAATCAACTTATTATGAAAATTGAGACAGCTACTTTCTCGCAATAAAAAAAGCCAAAAAACTTCCTTAAAAGTTATCATAAAATTTGCTTCTCTTTAGCCCAGGGTATGGATGTTTATAGCAGTGTTCCTAAAAATCATGCCACTTTTGCGCGAGCTAGTTGTGCCTTCCACCACACACTCGTTCTATTCATGCCCTGCATGCCTCTCACCTGTTTGTAAAATGATTCAACTTTTAATTACGTGATCAGTAACTGCAACTTTTTTTTCGAACTGGGATCAGTAACTGCAACTTGCTCAAGTACTTTTGGAATAGTATATTAATTAATTGAATTGTCCATTACAGTAATATATGGACTGTCGTACGTGAACCAATTGAGTTATTCATTTAACAGGTCTTTATCTTCATGTGATTGACATGGAATAAGCCATATATTTGAGCTTGCAAGAATGCATATATAGGATGAACACTGACCACGGGAGCATTTTTAATGAAGGCTCCCTTATTTTGCTGCAATGAGGGACTTAACCTTTTTTCAACTTTCCGGATCAAATTTCGACGATCCGAACCGCTCAATATTTTTTAAATATGTTTTCAAGGTCCATCGCAAAGATTCGTAAAAAAAAAAAACTCGGAAGGGCTTGATCCGATCAATTTTTTATAAAAACGCTATATATAACTTTTTATCAAAAATTGATCGGATCAAGCCCTTCCGAGTATTTTTTTTTACGAATCCTCGCGGTAACTCTTAAAAACATGTTTTAAACACATTTAACGGTTCGGATCGTTGAAATTCAATCCGGAAATGAAAGTTCCTCACCCTAGCAAAGTGAGGGAGCCCTCATTGGATCCTTGTTGTATATATATATATTGCAATGAAATACGCTTTGAAAAGTAAACAAAAATATTCTTTTCCTTCCATTTTTTGGTCACTTTTTTTGTTTTTTGTATCCCAAATTTTTGTTGATTTTGAAATGAAGAAATACGGGATGAATAAATCTAATTTGAATTGCAAAACATTTTTAGAAATGTCAAGTTTCAAAAAATGCAATCATTATATTTCTTTAATAAGGTGAATTTTTTCTCCAATTTTAACAATTGAACAGGGGACCAGAGCTTTCAACTTTCAAAGAATTTAATACTCCCTCCGTCCCAATTTTATAGTCTCAGTTGACACTTTTTATCGTCCCAAAAATATTGTCCCACTTCAAAACTAAATGTGTAATTATTAAGGAATTTCCTCTTTTATACTTATATTTTAAAATTAAAAATAATAAAAAAGTGTAATGATTGAATGGTAAAATAAGGAAAATATATTTTTAAAAGTATAATGATTATATCCTCCTAATAAATTGGAATCTCCAAAATGAATTATAAAATTAGGACGGAGTGAGTAATAAAAAGCAGTCTGTTTTTTTTGGGTATACAATATTTTTCGGCAGAAAATACAGTAATCTTATTAGAGTAATAATTGGTTTGTACGGCTACCGCACATTAATGTGGACTTGTCACATTAATCCACAGTCCACTCTCAGTAACTCAGTGATCAACAATGGTTGTGTTTGGTTTGAGTTTTAAGTTTTGGTTTTTGTACTGATTAGAGGGAGAAATATGAATAATAATTAAAAAAATAGGGATTAATGATTAAAGAGAGAGAAATGAAAATAAGATTTAAAATAGAGATAATAATTGAGAAAACCAGTTCTTGATAACCAAAACGAACAAGGCCAAGATATTCCATAGTGCCGGTGGTGATGGTGTATGACTAGAAGAGGCCGCCCCACATTGCATTCCCAGTAGGCCATTAGAGCAACTCTAATACTGCAGGGCAAAATAACTAGTTGAAAGTATTAAAAAAATTCATATTCTACTTTGTCTATTTACTTTTTCACACCACCATTCCAACACTACTCTCTATTCTTGCTATCCATCGATCCAAACTAACAAAACTAATTTTTCATATCAAACAATAAACAAACATCAAATGTTCATAAATTTGCAAAGGTGGCATTTATACAAAGATCACGTGGCTTTTTTCAATCGGTTATATTTTTTCGATGGCTATTTCTTTTTATCAGCAAAGGGAAAAAAATTCTAAGCAAAAGGAAATTTATTAATAGAACCCAGCTTGAGGGTATGAGATCCCCTGTTCCAGAAATTTTTTTTGTTTCAACAGTAGCATCCAAGAATTCTTGGATTGCAAGTACAAGTGCATGGCAGCTTGGTAACGGCTATATCAAAGTATCAAACAAAAAATCCCAGATGAGCACACAATTGATCACAATCTAGTAATAGAATCCAGGTTGCAAAACAATTCAAAGATTAGCTCAGAATTTTGGCATCAACATAGCATTCAGAATAGACCAAAATTTTAAATGGAAAAGGAAAAGGAAAACCAACATACGCAAACAGATTCTACAATTAGAGAAATATTAGTAGAAGCATGTTCAATGTTCCCTCATTGAAACAACATTTGTGCAGATTTAACTTCATCTAGTGCAAGACTCAAGACACAAAACACCCCGACACACGACATAAGACAACTTCGTCTATTAGGCCTTTTCGGCTCAATAGGTAGGATAATCAAACTACCAGACAAGAAAAAAAAGAATGGGAAGCAATATTTTTCTACTGTATGAATCTATGCTAGGTGGTCATTCTTCAAACAATTCACCAATTTGTTGCAGCAGTGAGAGAGAATCAATTAGATATGCCCTAAATGTGAATCAACAAGAAAAAGCTCTAAATTAGGAAGCAATAATACAAAGCCCAATTACTTATCGAAAACAAAAAAGTAAAGCCCTAATATGACCATCGCTCACTGCCCCGCTGCCACTTGATTGCCATTGCCTCCCTCCTCCGGTAAGGGCAACATTCTTGCATATCCTAGAATTACACACAGTAATTAATGAAATCTAAAGCCCAACAAGGATCTTAAACTATATAAGTGTATAGTATGTGCAAATCCTAGTATCTAATTAAAACCCTAGCCTTGTATTTCGCCAAGAATAAAGAAAACCCTGGGGTAAGGGCTTCTTCAACTATAGCTTCATTCTTGTCCGAGATGGGAGTGAGGGAGCAGATACGTTGAGAAGGATTGAAGAGTACCCAATAGTATTAGGGAAAATAGAGAAAAACAAACATACCTGTAACGTTTGAGAAGTCTGGCGAAGAGAAAAGTGATTGAGCAGTCTTGCAAACATAGAAACGATTAAGAAGAGACAGGTACATGAGAGGGTTTGCACGATGATAATTGAGAAATCTGGGTCTGATTCGAACAGCTTGGAGGCGAAATGTGGGGTTTGTTTGAGCAGCTTGGGGTAGTCGATTGAAAATTTCAGAGGGCTTGTAAGCGCGAAGGATTGGCGCCTCTTATTTGGGTAAAGCGCTATTTGGGGCTGAACGCGGTAGTTTTTGTTTTCTTTTTTCTTTTTTTTTAATTATAAGGCTCAACGCTGTACATGAGAGGGGTTTTCAATATAAACGTTATAAATTTCGACCCTTGTTTTGCAGAACGTTGTATTAGGCTTCACCTCCTCCTTTCAACCTAAAGAACGCTATGTTTGGTTCTTTATAATAGCATTCTCAAAAGAACGCTACGGATTTATGCTATAAAAGATCATATTTGTTGTAGTGTACGTCATCTTTAATATTTAGAAGTTAGAACATCAATTTCTATCTTCTTTCATCTTTGACTGATAAATTAGGACCAGGCCATCAAAGGGACAAGAAACCCTAAAATTGAAATCATTATATCCAATGCAATCCCAAATACTAAAAATGAAATTGAAACCCTCATCTCCAATTGGTCCTTGTTTCTTCTATTCAGCCACAATACCAAGATCAACCCAGGTAATCCAGACCTACATATCAAAGAAAATTTTCGAAAATTTTCGAAAATCAACCGACTTAATGATCGAACATCCCAAACATAAATCCCAATCACAACATGCAAATTGCAAAAAATTAAATCTCACATGCAGCTTAAATTGATTCACTCTTGGTGTGTAAATCGAACAACCCAATACTCCTACTAGGAATGTTTATCTGCTAGACCCCAACAAAATCATGTTTAAGGCTCTAAATAACCAATCAACAACAGCAAAAAGAGAGAGAACCTTGCCTGTTCGATTTACGATTTTAGGCTGGTTCTGATTCTGATCGCGTACAGAGAAAGGTAGGCCGCGGAGTTTTGGACTGGTTGTGGTGGTTTAGAGGAGTGGATCGGCGGCGATCGGAAGAACCAGTCCTTGGAAGGAAAAAAAATTAGCATCAAATACAGGGAGAGAAGAAAGACGGAGAATAGGAGAGAGAAGGAGCCAGCTGTACATAGAAGCAAGTGGAAGAACTTGGCTACATGTAGCCAGCGAAAGGGGAGGAATGCAAATTGCCTAGGCAAGTAAATAGCCTATTGGAACAATGAAAATGGGCTCCGGCTAGCTACAATAGCCAACAAGGCTGATATAGAGAGGTTGTTGGAGTTGCTCTTACTATTACTTCCTCCGTCCCATATTGTTAGGTCTCTTTTCTTTTTTAACGTCTCAAAGAATTATCTATAGTTTTTAGTATAATAATTTTTTTATATTTAATATGGATTTTGTTTGATAAATTTCAATTAGTTTTATTAAAAAAAGTTGTTAGAATGACAAAAAAAATCATATATTAAGAGATATGAATAATTCTTTGAGAAGTTTAAGAAGGTAAATGAGACCCAACTTGGAAGACTATTTAGTGTCGGCTCTGAGAGTTTTGAGGCCGGATGCGAATTTTGTTTTTGAGGTTCATTGTATAACACACAAAAAAAAGATTATACAACAATTAAAAACAATAATATAAAGCTCGATAATCATTATATACGTTAATCCGAAATATATTATGTAAACATCACTCTTCTCGCATTTTTCGCAGCAAAAATAGTAATTAAACTCTTATAATCAAGTTGAGATGTATACCTATATATAAGGGTATGTATAAAATATTTGGGGTCCCCAAAATTAGTCAAAATTTGAGGGCTAGATGCGGCCGCATCCTTGGCCTATTTCTCTGAAGACTATATATATTATATATGGGGCGAATTTTCACTTCGTTTTTGATATTTTTAGATTATAAGTTATTAAATCAGTTGATGTGTGTAAGAAGAATGAATCTCTGATTTAATATATAATTTGTAGTCTAAGAATACCGAAAATATCATATTGAAAACTCTGTCATATTATAATACTAGCTTGGATGCCTCGTGCCTAGCACAAGTATCAAGCCCGTTGTTTGGAGCCTGTGTATCAAAATTAAGTTGGGGAATGCCATGATCAAGTTCATATAGGGATTGCTTTTGCATTTGTTAGTTGGCGCTAATTTTTTTTCATGATTATTGGTTTGTCTCGATGGAAGGAATCGAAAAAAAAATTATGATTTTTATTCAATTGTTGGGGGGAACGATCAACTTTTGTTTATTAGGCTACTTTTTTTGTTGTTGTATTGGGCTACTTTTGTTATATTGACCAAAATGCCCTTCAACAAGAAGACCAAAAAAAGGACCCAAATAAAAAATCTCAAAAGTCTGATAAGGGCAGTTTCGTAATCACAAAAAAGGTCAACATCTTATGCAAAAAGACTCGAATATCCATCAAAGTCCAACGCCTTCCAAAAAATCAACCCAAGAATGGCTGACATCAATTTTGGCTTCTTTCCAAAGTAGTGGACTCCATAGTAGTAGATGAAAATTGGACTAGGAAAAACGAATTGAATATATATGCTTGATCGTGATTAATAATTGCTCAAGCTAGAGATTATGGAAATTTACTATAATTATGTATATTTAGTTGCAGGGCGTCACCACTGGTGTTTCAGGGGTTCACGTGAACTCCATGAGTTTGAAAATGTACAATGATTATGTATATTTTTCGTATAATTTGAATATTTTTCGTATTATTTATACTACGAACCCTGCTTTGAGTTTGGAAAATGCACTAAAATTTAGTATACTTTTGCAATAAATCACTTGAATTTATAAGTAGGTAGATCATATAGCTTAAAATAAACTCGCCCAACAAGTCTTCAACCAATTATAAATACATTTATATATAGTACACAGTTGTTGGTAGACAATTTTTTGTATATAATTTTGACACTGTTGAGTTGGAACCCTATTTTTATGTACGTTGTCACGCCCTCAATTTTTCACAGGATAATTCAATATAAATCCACGTGGACGGTCAACTAAGTCCACGGGTCAAGTCCAAAGTCAACGACCAACTCGTGAGTCTGAGTCAACATATTACAAATCAATGGGTCTACCGTACCCCCAAATATTAATACATCAGTCTTTGAAATGATTGCATATTTAACACCAAAAAAAACCAAATGATTACAATGTTCTTTTGTCAAAATTATAAATCAAAATTCTTAAAGGTGTAGCTCATTCAATGCTCATTTCAAACATGCATGCACATATCAAGCAACCATCCTCATACTCCAAGCTCGGTACCTGAAATTGTTAGGGTGGGCTCACTAGCCCAGTGGGAAAACGTCTACCAATTCTAAATGTGAGAGAGTTGCATATGAGGCATAACCAAAAGAAATTTACATGAGATATAGTTTGAGAAACTTCATATGGGTTCAAGACACATAACTATATTTAAAAGACCCTAAGTTCCACCAACGGTCGTACCACCGTATCCTACACATATCTGACATATACTCGGTTCGTACCCAACATATCACGTAGGCCTAAGCACACCCGACACGTCTCATGGACTCAAAATATACATATAGCGTAGACAAGAGGATTCAATCATTTGACAAAGCTAAAGGAATCCATAAATAAGTACAAAGAACGACACTATGTGCCATGAGGCCAACCCAGGTCAACAAACTCCCAATTATATCCAATACATACCCAACACATTACTCGTATCCAAAAACAACCACATCGAGTATCTTATCCAAATTAATCATTCATTATACTATGGGCATACCATATAGGCCCCGTGTCACTCCGGGCATGCCATATAGGCCCCATGTCACTCCGGGCATACCCTTTCGGGACCCGTGTCATTCACTTCAATTACTCATTTCAATCCACGTTCGTAAATGTCATGATAGTGCCACAAACAAATCACCCAACGTACGTAAGAGCATAATCACGAATTATAATGTTTTCCGTGCCACCATAAAGTCAACTACAACCAATAGAAGGTATCAGCCTCACACCCACAATGTCACACGTCAACAAAGTAGTATTAGGAAATGCTAGAAGGACGTATAGATCATCGGATAACCATGGAGGGATCAAGAATGAAAATACCACTTTTCAGCATTTCCCAATCGGTTGGATATTTTTGCCCAACCAGTTGGGCCAGGGCAGAGGCTGGACCAACTTTTTAGAAAGCCTTAACCGGTTGGGGGTTTTTGCCCAACCAGTTGGGCCAAGGCAGATTCGAAGCCAAAATTCAGGAACTCCCAACCAATTGGAGTATTTCACTCAACCGGTTGGGAAAACCCAATTTTCTGCAGATTTTTCCCAAAAATGGAATTTCAATGCCAAACTCAAAGTGAAGGGAAAACCAAGGTCAAAAATCATTCCATAAACAACAACAAGATGATGTATCAACTAATTAACAAGGAACATCAATGATAGGCATAGATTAAGACACTATCAAACCAAAATGACTAGAAATGTGGATTTTCAAAGAGTTTAACAATGATACATAGTAGATAATCAAATTGAAAGCTATACACACGCATACACCACTCAAACACTTAGAATAAGTAGAAATCCCCTACCTCCAAGCAAATCAAGCTCCAAATCAACTAGCAAGCAAAACCCTAGCTTTTCCACGAGGAGTCAATTTTAGGTAAGGGTTGTGAAGAGACTTTGGAGAGAGGAGGTGATTTGGTGATGGAAGAAGAAGAAAATGGAGGAGGAAGAAGAGAGAGAGAGAGAGAGAGAGGGACTGGATTTTTATTTTTACGGGGGGGGGGGAGAGGATATGTCTCTCTCCTCCCATACACCACATATACACACACCAAACACATATAATTACACCCTCGGTCCCCATAGTGGCTTGTGTAATTCAAATTAGCCCCAACTCACTTATATGTCACCAATACTCCAATACTTAGTCTATTTCATAATTTCTTATCATTCCTCACATTACCTCAATGTTATTTACGAAAAATACTTATGAATTTCCGGGTCTTTACATACATACTTGAATACTCCCCCCGTCCGTGTTTTTAAGTTCTTTTTGGGAGTGTGACACTTTTCAATTGTTTATATCTTTCAACACTGATCTAAAAAATATGCAAAATGAGTTTCTTTGATAAATCTCAATTAGTTATGATGGGGCCTACTTTCCGAGCTCTGGGTGAGTGACACGTGTTCATGTCGGACAGTAGTTCAGCTTCTTTGAGCCAAGTTGGACTATGTCAGGTCGACAGTCCACGCTAAGTGCTCAAATCACACGATGCACGTACTCCCTTAGTGATCTGGGATCAGACGACGTGGTCTTGGTCTTAGGCTTTTAACAAGGAATGCCACACGATCTCCTCCACTTTCCCACGTTCACACATACCGACACTACCTCTTGAATCACAGATAAGAATTGAACTTCACACCCCCCATTTCAACATTTGCACCCCCTTTTTATTTTTATTATGGTGAAATTACTGAAATACCCCTGGGGGTGCAGATGTTGAAATGGAGGGGTATTTCAGTAATTTCACCCCAATAAAAATAAAAAGGGGGTGCAGATGTTGAAATAGGGGGTGTGAAGTTCAATTCTCATCACAGATTCATGGGTAGTGAGTCTCAGTTCCAAGAGGGGCAGAGGTCAACAGAAAAACAGTTAAAGTACATCATATTCTCAATATGCTTCCCAGGGTCTACGATCGGGAAAATTATTGGTTGTGTTTGGTTTGGATTTTGGGTTTTGGTTTTTGTAATGATTAGAGGGAGAAATAGGGATAGTAATTTAAAAATAGGAATTAATGATTGGAGAGAGATAGAGAGAAAAATGAAAATAATATTTTAACATAGAGGTAATAATTAGATAATAATTGAGAAAATCGGGTCTTGAAACACAAAACGAACAAGGCCATCGCTCCCCGAACTTATTTTGCAAGACCATGTCAAGGCTCTTGAAGTGACCGTACCAAATTTGGCTCCAACAATTTATATTATTCAAAATTTTCAAAATCATAAAAAATATTATAAATTTAAAGATGTAAACAATTTAAAAATGACATAAATCTCCCAAATGGACCAATAAACCCAGAAGAAAAAAGTATACTACAATATTCGGATGGTTCATAATGATAGGGTACATTAAGCACAAGAAAAGCAAATGTAAGCCGGCCGGTTCAAGACCTTGCAACTGTACATGTGTACCGCTGCCTTTGATTTCTCTTATATTATTCATTGAGATCGAAGAAGAATGAGATTGGAAGGATATAACGTATTTATGATTTTGATTTAGTAAGCGAGAACATCAATATCTTACAGAATTTTAAAAATACCATTTTTGATCAGTAAATTAAAAAATACCATTCCAACCCCACACCCATGAAATTGTATCCCAAAATATTTACATTACCATGCCATTGCGGCATGTAAATTGTTTTAAAATTAATGGAATAAATTTTCAAAAAAATTCCGTTTAATTGTTTTTTTAGACCTATAAGATTATTTTGTTGGCAAATTATCAGTTAAGCCTTTCTACTCCGTATTGTTATTTTAACCATCTTTTTAAAATACTCCTACAAAAAATATGGTTACATTTGTTTGTATTTAACGAAAAATTAACGGCCCGGGAGAATAGATTAACGGTAAATATACGGGTACCGACCAAACGGCCAACAAAATGAGGTGATTTTGGATCGAGCACTTATAGCCATCCGATGACCTCAATTCCCGTGTGGATCCACTCGGATTTTGATTCAGAGTACGATGAACGGCTCGAATTGACCTTTTGAGACCCACATGGGGATCTCCGACGCCGTCAATACGTAGTCTGTCCTCTTTGATTGGTACATATTGCATTGTTCATAGATTAAAGATTACTGTCCGTATCTAGTTGACCGTTGGTACGACGGGAGGAGTACTGTAATGGGTCCCATGAAAGCGACAGAGCTTAGAAAGCAGTGGGACGGAGTTGTCCGTATTACCGTACACAGCCGGACGTGGAGACCACCAACCGCCCACCTACTTTATTAAAGTAAAGAATTGAATATTCAAACCGGAAGAAAAAAGGGGAGAGAGAGAGAGAGAGAAATGCATCTTTCTTTCTTCGAAAAATCCCGGGATTTGGGTTCGTTCCGTAATTAGTGGTGCGGATTCACATAAGCATTTTTACAGGTAATAATAGACTCTTACGGGTAAAAGTTGAAACATACTGTACATCTGTTTTATTGATTGTCGAAATAGTCGTCTTGGATGCAAGTTTACTACAAACCCCCTAAATTAGAAAATACCAAGTAACGGCTTTGTTTTTGAATAGATTTTATAAGATAAAATCTAATTTTGATAAAATGTACTCCCTCCGTCCCACAATGATAGTTTATTTTGGGATTGCGTGTCATTTTCAACGGCTTATATCTTTTAATGTGAATCTCAAAAAATATGTATTATGGATCTTGTTTGATAGATCTCATTGAGAACTTTTATACGGTGCAAAAAAATTCAAAAATTATCTCGATAAATACATTATTTTTTAGTTTGAAAATTACACGTAGTTTTGTAGTGGACTATCAATTTGGGACGGAGGAGTAGTTTTGTTTAGAGGTGTGATAAAATGACATTATTTTCCCAATGGATTAAATCTAGGGTTGATAAAGGTGTTTTGTAATAAGATAAAATCTAATTTTGCTAAAATCCGTTGAGAATGTTAAATTTTATCAAAACTAGATTTTATGAGATAAAATCCATTTAAGAACAAGGCTTACCTTGAAAATTCCCCGAAAATTATTGTGAAAATGAAATCAATGGTTTAAATAAACATACAAGTGCAGTAAAAATTCAAGTGAATCTGAACCACTGATTTCAATTTCGAATAATTTTTAGGATGGATAACTAGCATTCCTCTTGTTTCTTGTCGAGAGAAAGAGAGAGAGCACGTGGGCTTGACATGGCTTTCCACAAAGGATGAACGAGGTACAGCTGTAGCCAGAGGGTACTCTTTTTTCTACGGAAAATACTGAGAATGGAAAAGGAATTGGAAAAACAAAGAGAATTTCTACGAAAGAAAAGTGGAGTAGAAAAGAAGACTTTGATCGATCATCCAACCTCTCTTCCTCCTCTTTTTACTTTTCACCGACCACTCTAATATTTATCCAATCCATTCCACTTGTTTAAATATACTACTCCATCCGTCTCAATTTGTTAGGCCTATTTTTTTATTTTTTTTTGGAAAACTCAAAAAATTCTCGATATCTTGTAATTTATAATACCTTTTTTATATTAAATATGGATCTTGTTTGATAGATCTCAATTAATTTTGTTGAACAAATATTTCGAAATCATAAAAAATATTACTCCGTATATATTATGAGATATAGACATTTTTTTGAGATATCCAAAAAGATAAAAAAAAGCCCAACAAATTGGGACGGAGGGAGGGAGTGCCAGCTCCATCTTAAAATGAGTAGCGTCTATTTTAGAAACAACTAAAAATTTAGATTCTTAAACTTAACGTACTCAATTTATATATCACTAATAATAATAAAAAATGATTCCTCACATATATGTAAAAGTGCTAAATAATAGGCCAATTTATTGTGAAAAAATGCATTGAAAGTCGATAAAAGATACCCAAAAAAAATAGGATGGAGGGAATATCAAATTTTGTTTCCTTGAGATCATGTTCAGGTATTGGTTGAATGATTGGGGTTTTTTTATTTTATTTTTATTTTAAATATAAATTTCCTAACTAAAGAGAGAAGTGTATTATATTGGATTGTTTTGCTTAATCATATCACAGTCATCAAAGGGCTTTGACTGTCTATTTTATGTTTGACTTACGAATGGTTCGTGTTAATATGCATCTTTTTTTTTTTTTTATTATTATTATATATATACTAATAACATACTACAAAATTGCAATATATAAACGTCTCCACTGGGGCCAGGGTCCTCTTTGGGTCGAGAACATGTAGATTCTGCAAGCAAGATGGGAGATAGAGAGGAGTTAGGTTAAGACAGAGACGTGAGATTTGTCATCTTCAGCTAATTTCATTATTACTAATTACTAATTATTGACAACCAGAGCTTGATTGTAGGGGTCCCCCTTTGGTCATGTGTATAAATAAAGTCATTACTCACTGAGTGCTGTTTCTGGTCTCCTTTTTTTCACAAAATTTCCAAATTTTGACCCAGCTGAATTTTAATTCTAGAAGCCGCGTGGAATATGCATGCTTAAGTTCGCCAAACTTTTATCAAAAAGAAAATATGTGGAGCTAGCCCTGAACTTACAGGGTCGCTACACCAAATAATATTACACAGACAAACACTTGGGTGTTGTCAGCACGTGTCTCGGCCGTCTAAAAGTATTTTGGACTGTCCAAATTTTAGAGAGAGAGAGAGAAATAGAAATCTGGGCAGTCCAAAAAAGTTTTGGACAGTTGAGATGCGTTCGGGCACCACTTTAGCGGTACCCTATTTGCACCCAAATTTTTTTCATATTACACAGCTAGCTAGCGTAGCACCAATATGATGATGAAAGAAGGGTGTGGGTAGACCAAATTAATATGAGAATAAATGCGCATAATTGGTAACTGACAAATATATATATATATATGATATTGGAGCAGGGGCAATTGATTTTGGGAAATGAGGAATGGAAATTAATTGTGTAGTGGGGGAATTTTGGTATGGAAAAGATTGCTGAAAAGTCTAAAACATGAGGGTTCAATTAGTGTCGTTTAGGTTTTGTCTTAGTGTGTCACGAGTGTTTGTTTCTTTGAAAATCATAAGTCTACCTTTTTAAGTAAACAGAAGACGTGTGTTATACTACTACTTTGAAAACAAAACATCTCTCTCTCTCTCTCTCTCTTAATATTTTCTTTTTAACCAATAGAGAGAATTTCATTTCACGAGAAATACTATTACAAATTATTGAGTATAAAGATAATAGAATAAAAATAATTATACATACGAGAAGAACACAAACAAAATTAAAACAAATAAAGGACCTCGTCTCCCATACCATGCCTTACTATTGCGTAAGGCTGACCCATAATGTTGGCCGCAGAATGTCAGGATAGGCACACTCTAGTTTTTGCTAAGGCTTTGTTTGGTTCCAAGGTTTGGATTGATTTCTGGATGAAAAAACATAGGAACTAGAATGCTAATTTGATATCCCTATCATTTTTTAATTTCTTCATATCTCCACTTTCATGTTAATCGAAAAAACCTAGGATGACATTCATTTCTCTCAACTCAATCAAATTGTGCAACAATGATTTCTTATAATAACTGTCGTTTTCCTTTGATTTTCTGGCATATGTAAACCTATAAACGACGGGTAATATCATCGTCGTACATTTGCAAGTAACAAAGTAGTATATATTACTATAACAATTTGTACTTTGTAGAAATCGGATGTTATCATATGACAAGTAATCATATCCATCGTAGTAATATCTTCTCATTTCTATCCTGATGTCAAGAAATTCGCATATTACTTATGCAAGAAATCATTTAAAAATCTCGTAAGACTATTTATTGAGTTTTTGTCATCTTGTAGAATTTGAATACATTCATTAATTCAACTTCCATCATGTGTGCCCATTATATTTTAGATACGCAATTGAATGAAAGTCTATAAGCCGATTTGCGCACTACTAATGTTCACGGCAGTATAAAAGAAAGTAATTTTAATGGAAAATGTTCTTAGCCGGATTACTACTCCTTTCGTCCCATGTTTTTTTTTTCCAACATTGCCCTTTATTTTGAAAATAAGAATTATACACTACACTTCAAAAGAGAAGGACAAAACGAAATCAATATTTTCCTTTTGGATTGTTAAAATTGATAGCTATTATGTGCCAACTAAAATGAAAATGTGGACTAAAATTATAGGACAGAAGGAGTGTTGTAATTTAAACGTATACAAGACCTTGTGTGCCTTTGAATATTCGAGGCCCGAGCTTGAAAGCATAAGATGTACTGTTCACTTTTTAGATCTTGATGTCATGACAGTCTCACCAAAAATCAAGTTGATCAAGCATTTTTAGCTAAGTGATCAAATCAAATAATTTTTCCGTTCATTTCTAAAAGCGTACATGTTGTCCATGTACTAAAGATCAATAACATGATTTGTTTACTAAATTTCTGATGATGTCTGATTGACTTAATTTTTTATGAAATTATTGTACGCGTCAAACTCTTCAAAGTGAACGAATTTTTGATTATATTTTTGAAGTCCGGACATGGCCCGAAATGAAGGCACGGTAGTTTGCTGAGGCCCCGGTCTTAATTTAAGGCCTGCAGATGCGAACATTTTTTTTAGAGAGATGGTTGAACGCCAACTGTAACAGACAGTTCAGCAAATATTTACATGGACTAATTAAATCAATTCAAAGTGACAACAAGACTAATTAAATATCTTTAGTTGATAAAGTTATCTGAATTAATGATTTTATATAGTCAGAGGATCAGAAAAGCATTAGTTCATATCTGTATAGAGTGTGACAGTAATTTTATATATATATATATATATATATATGCACAGACGGTCAAACGCATGTTTGACTCAAGCATCTGTATAGCTAGCTTAGCTTTCGTCTGTTTTTTTTTCTTCTACGATAGTACGGTTGTCACGAAAATTGTAATAATAACACATAAGATGATTACGAATGAGCATTGCTATGGGTACAATGCACACTGTTTTGTGTGTGACCCATTTTGAAATTTCACCCAAATGACAGGAATTGTTCAATTTTATTCAAAATATGCTTTTAAGGATCTTTGCAAAAAATTTAGCTCAATTGGATATCGATAAGAGCTTGATCGATTTTCGCTCAACAGTTATGTTCAGACTTATTTGTTGTACAACATTTTATGACCTTAGCCTCACCTTAATTACACTTTTAGAGCTAAACTAAACACAAATAAGCGTTAACTGCCCTAATTCTGACCTTAGCTTCACTTATTGGAGTCTGGAGATGCCCTGCCAACTTCTGGCAGCCTGAAAATCTGACGTCCACAACTTTTGGGCTTATTTGATCTTGTCCATATTTGGTTTCAATTACTCGGCCCATGCCCTATATATGACGGGCCATTGAACAGTAAGAAGCCCAAATAGATGGCATCACTTTGTCTCCCCCAACCCAACCAACTAAAATCAATAAACAGGCCTCGGCCCCTTTAAAACTTGAAAAATGCTAACATCAGTCTAGAATGTGGAAGATAATAAATAGATAGTGCATGAATATTCGAGAAAAATTTATTAATATTCTTGTAAATGTATTAATATCTGTAAAATGTACATTGGTATTCGAATTAATTTATCGTTATATACATACTATTCTTCTTCTATTGAGTGGAGGTTAGCAAGACTCTCAAAACTTTACCTCTATTTGGTTTATTTGGTTTCTGAGATGCAACAAAATTTAATGGGGCAACATGAATAAATAAAATAACTCAGTCTTTTACAAACAAATTTTACTCTGTGTATCTAATAACAAAACATAAAATGCCATGAAAAAACTATCTTGGAACGGTTTCCATATATCATAAACTAGCGAATGACCCATGCCTGAAGACACTCCATGGAATGAAATTTTATCATACTAAAATTTAAACCAACCATTCAATTGTACCCAATCATTCATGTATGACAATCAGCCTTTAAGATGGAAAAAATAGACGGCAAAATCCGAGTAATTTTGGTTGTTACGTGATTGAAGCTTTTCTTTTCAATTGTGGTTGTTACGTTTGTGTTCCCAAATCAGTAATCATGAGTAAGGAAGAGGGGAGAGAGGGACTTGCGGTGGGTGGTGTCCACCTGGGTGCATTCGGCAATTTTAATTTAATTTTGATTTACTTTTATCGGTCAAAAATCAAAACACAATCGGACGGGCGAGGGGTGCATAGCACGCAAGTGTACATCACCCACCCCGTTTCCGGGGAGAGAGATAGAGTATCAAAATAGGCAACGTTTTTGGGTTTCCAAGTATAGCTGACCATTTAGGCGGCAAAATCTGAGTAAGAAAATGCATCTTAGCTGTCAATTAGAAGCTTAATCGATCTAAGCCTTTGAGAGATGTCGTGAAAATTAATCTCGACCATCCATTGAATCCAATGACTAAAAATATAAAGGATTCAAAAAACTAGGCCATTTTATACGTAATATAGATTTACATAACCTTTACAAAAGAAAGAATTGGATTATTGGAAATGGGTGTTATATATAAGTTTGTTACTTTGTTCGGTATGGATTACAGGGATAACTAGGGGTTATGGATTAGTGTTATGCTGTTTCGGTTTTCTTCAATCAAAATAAAATCAAACTGGTTTCAATTTTATTTCAAATGTTCCTTTACTGACAGTTTACTGGGTTAATAATGAGATTAAAAAAATCCACTCCAGTATATTTTTTACATATTTTTTCATACACTCACACGTTTCAAAATCCAAACCAGATCAAGAATTTGTTATTGTTTTATTTTTGTTACATCTCAGAAAACTCAATAGGTGGAGAATAATATATCAAGAACTTGTTTTTTAGCAGGTTTATTTTTCTGTTGGTTCAATTTCATCAGATTTAGGCATTGTTTTCTATTTGTTAAAATGAGTTTTCACATAAAAGTTGAGTTTAGCAAACATTGCTAAAATCACATTGGTTTCCAATTACCTAAGTGCTAAGTTGCTTAAAGCTAATTTTCTCTCACATATTCGTTTTGCTAAAAATAAGTTGCTAAAATTACCCTAGTACTTTTAGCAATTTTCTCACATACTCGTTTTGCAAAAAATAAATTGCTAAAATCACCATAATACTTTTAGCAAATAGGAGTTAGGGTGCTACTTATTATCAAACGAAAACTCACCAAAAATATTTAATCCTGCCAAGTAGTTGTACTATGGAGTATTCGTTAGAATTTCAGGCCGCTCCGGTCCAGGACCACACAATGGCGAACCGGGCAAGCTGCCTTTACATAATGCCCATATCTCAGTACACCTGGAATGCATAGGGTTTGGAACGACAGTTGAATCAAAATACTTGTAGCCCTACTTCGAAGCCAAGAACTTGCGATTGGGAATCGCTGAACGATCATTGCTCCTTCACCGGGTCTCTCTCTCTCTCTGTGTGTGTGTGTGTGTGTGTGTGTGTACTTGTTATTTGATAGTATTTCGTTATGGATATAGTCTCAAATTATCTGTTCAATCTAGTTTCAGTCTCTCTTAGCTCCTAAGAGCGCAAAGTTCAGGCTTTGATGGATAATACTCTTTTTGTAAGAATAGCCGCTAAGTATGATTATATGCGTAGAATTTACGAGCGTAGGTCAAGTAGCTAGTACAATTTTAAATTCAGGACCCAAAACACTTGTAACAAGATTAAATTCTATCAACAAGGTTTCTTTCACTACCTTGGATGTATTTAATGTTCGTTTTTTTAGGGTTTTTCAGTCATTGTTGGCCTCCTCATAAGCTGTTCTATGACACACTCTAATAAGCTTTCGTATTTGGTCAGCAAAATGCCCAGACATTGTAGGGCCACACCTGTTTTAGCTATAAAAATCGTGATATTAACTCTTTTGCACAGTGGACAATTTTTTCATCATACTAGAAGGTGGAATAGTTGATAAAACATGAACAGATGCATTCCGTCATATGGATGATATGTGTTTATACCGGTTTAGTCTGTTCAATTATTTGGACAGAATGGGTTTCACATGCTTATATTGTAGTTCATACACATCAACTTTTAATAGTGGGACTACCTTCACTTTCTTTTTTTCATAGTGCCAATTGTAAATAGGTTACAGATGCAAGCCTCAAGCCTCTTGTTATTTCTGTTATAGTTGTCAGTTAAGTTCTGCAATAGTAACCATGGAGCTTAACTGTTATGTGAAAGCAACATTCTTCAAGATGATTTTAACCATGTTATATCAAGCTTATGGTTTTGACGACATTTTTCTTGAATTGCATCCTCATCACAAATGTGAAAGAAGGGCATCGCTTTGACATGGTTTAAGGCTTTATCACTGCCTTCCAGTCTACTGCTCTGGTCGATCCCTGTTGTCTTCTGTGTATCATGTAGTCGCCAATCGCCATCTTTTAAATTGTTGACTTAATTGGGGAAAGCAAGTTGACTGTTTGTGGGTAGACCTCATGAGGTGTTTCACCTTGATTGGTTAGTAGGGCAGACTGGCAGAGTTATTAGAACATTAACTCATTCAAAAGAAAGAGACACGATGTTAACATTTAAGGTTGGTGTAGTGTGTGGTACGTCCTAGAAGAAATTGGCCTGGCAGCTCAGTCGCATTTGAGTTTAGGATGGTTTTGTTTTGAACCTTTTGATTTTTGATACTCATTCATTCTTTGCATCCTTATGATTGCGTTAGTCACTTCTGTGGGTGTACATGTAGAAGCAATTGTCGTAGCTGCTCAGTTGCATTTGAGTTTGGGATGGTTTTGTTTTGATAGTTATTCATTCTTTGCATCCTTATGATTACGTTAGGAACTTTAGCAAGCTATTTTGTTTGCTTAGAACCTAATTTTCTGACTTGCTACGTTGATTCATAGACAGGATGCACAGGATGCTACTGGATGATGGTGATGCGAACAATTACTAAGCTAGGCCTCTCGTTAAAGAAAGAAGGCATACGTTCGTACAAATCACAAATACATTTGGTGGAAAGGGAGGCACATGGCTGGTCTGCTGACTGGTGATCCTTCACACCATGGAATGTATGAAGGTGGCCAGCATAAATTCTCTCAGGACAGCCCTGATGATGGTGGACGTTGGTACTTCTCTAGGAAGGAAATAGAAGAAAATTCCCCATCGAGACGAGATGGCATAGATTTGAAGAGAGAGGCTTATCTGCGCAAGTCATATTGTACATTCTTACAGGATTTGGGCATGAGGCTTAAAGTGTAAGTCTTTTTTGCACCAATTTAGTGTCTAAATTCTCTCCCTTTCATCCCTTTTCTTGTAGCTGCAAGCAATTTCGTACATCCATGAGATGTTTGAGATGACATAGACACCAATGGAGGATGCTGAGCTATTGTAGGCTATTTTGGTCTCTTAACTTGTGTACTTTGAATGAGTAAAAGCAACTAATTATGATAGATGCATCCAATGATAGATGCTAATAAATGCTTGAAAAGTTGCCAAGTTTTGGTTTCCAAAAAAAAAAAAAAAACCTGTTAATAATTGTAACAGAATTGCTTGCAAACAAATCTTAGCTATGAGCTGTTTATAGTAGCTTTACAAGTTGATGTCAAGTTCGTAGTCATCTTGCTAATGGTCCTTGAGCTATTGGGACTTTGAAATGTAAATATAGTGGTGTGGGACACTTGTGCACTAATCTTCTACAAGCATGGTTAATGGGTTTCAGTAGCATCTGATTACAGTAGATTTATGAACCGAATTGGTAGTAAAATATTGTGAGTCAAGCAACTCAAAACAAATCTAGCTTCTTAGGCTTTTTCTTACATCATCTTTGGTAGTAAGCATTGCTCTGGTTGCAAGAAGTTCATTGATCTGCAGATGTTGATAATATTGACACTCTAATTCCGAAAATATTGCTTGATTTGTTGGATAGCCTAGAAGGTAATAGTTTCTTTAGGTCGTTTCGTTTGATGGATGAGTGAAAACTCTACTTTGCAGAAACTAAGCCGAAGGGAAAAGTTAGGTTGTATTGTCTGATATATCAGTTAAAGCTCTTCTAGAAGACTGACTAAGTTGAAGGGGGCACACAAATTTGGTGAACAACAGACCAACAAACACATTATGCTAGTTCATGGAAAGACACACAATTATCGTTTTTACTCATTCAACACTTTTTAGCTTGATGTAGCGAACTATGATTAACATATGACTTGCAGTTAATACAATTGGTGCAAGGATGTCTGTTTATTGAACAGTGAGTGTCGTAGTGCACAATTATCGTTTGAACTACCATAAAACATCCTCTATTTTTCTTCTAAACCCTAATCAGTCAAGGTTATGGCGTCCAACCCTTTTCCCTATTCCTTCGCCTTCTAATATCCAGCAAAATGCTATCTAAAGACTTGCTGCCACTGATTGAGGATTTGACTTTGGACATTTGTATAATGGACTTGCAGTAAGAAATGTTGGTGTTAAGGCTTGTTGGGTTAGTTTATCTCATTGACAAATGGGCAAAGTTTTGTTTATTGAATGATATTGCTGAGAGCCTTTTCAAGGGCCATGGCAGAGGGCTTAACTAGGTTTGACACTTCTGTTTTCGTAAGCATCCGATTTAGGCATCCCAAATAAACTTCAAAAGGTCTTTACATTTCTCTTCTTTGTATACCCCTTGGCTTTGTATTATCTTAGGAACTCCAATTCTAAAATGAATATGACAACAAACGTTGAAAACTAAGGACTTCTATAACTCATTGAAAATTATATTTTGATAACTTGACCAGGATCGTTCGTTTGTGATCACAGCCCTTGTGTCAGCTATCTGTTTTTCCTAAAATATGTATAGGAATTAAAGATGTCTCCATGTTGAATGCTACAGTAAATTGGAAAACAGATTCTGACATTACTAAAATCTTGACCTTCGATGTCTCTTTGAATCTCATATGACCATGCATGTGGGTATCAGACGTACTGTGACACCGAGGTTAATAGACGTATGCTGGTTTTGGATGTTATTGTTTGAAGGAACATAAAAAAATATTGCTGCAGTTTGACTATAGTTCTCCCTTTTTCGGGAATTATAGGAGTAGTTCACTGTGTAGATTCTATTTTAGGCTTATTTTGCCTGTAGTAGAGTCCTATTTTAGGAGTAACCACTTGTTCAGTGTTCAAAACTCAACTTACTAACCTTGAGGTTTTGTCTGCCCCCCTGTTTACCCCCATATCCCCGCTGCGTGAGCGTAAAGGACGTAAACTAAAAAGGAATAGAAACAACTTATTAATGCTTTGGCCGCTGAAGAGGAAGAAGAAGAGTCTGGTTGTGCTTTGGGATGACTTCCCCTACCACTGTTAAATAACACCCTCTTCCCTTAGTGTAGTAAGCTGGCGGGCTTCTTCCAAGTTCACTACACTCCCCTTATTTTGCCTCTAGTAGAGTCCTATTTTGGGAGTAACCACTGGTTCAGTGTTCAAAACTCAACTTACTAACCTTGAGGTTGTGGGTTCGAGTGTGGACAACCACTTTGTGCATTTAATGCCAAGGTTAGGTTCCTACCCAATCTACACCTCCAGACCTCCTAGACACCCATTAATGGGTACTTAACTGGGCATACTTCAGTTTTAGAGTTCTATTTTTACTTTTATGCTTCTGGTGACTGGTGAGTATGCCGTTGGATCTTAAATTGTTTGCATTTATAAGTCAAGGGTGTATTAGGAATTATGGATATACAAGAGTGGGTTTTACGGGTTACCTCTCTGTCCTAGACTCAGTTAGGTGAGCTAATGTTTTGAGTTTCCCATGCGTGGCAGCATGGGTATCAGTTAATTAGGGATTCACAGATTAAAATAAAATTGGCATTTTTTTAGGGATGTTCCCAATGTATTAGTGAAATGTCAATTGGTCCCCAATAAAAAAATCGTGTCAATTGCATCCCCAATATTGACAATGTGTATTTAATTGGTCCCTGGTTCTAACTTACTCCGTCTGTGTTTACCGTCAAGTGCAGGGGTATTTTTGGAAGTTCATCTCAAACCCCTACCACTTCCTCTTCCACCTCAATACCCTAACCATCCCCATCCCCAAACCCGAAAATTTCACTGACCATGAACTCCTCTACCAACCCGAAAATCAACCAATTCAGAACACGTTTTCAGAGCAACCGAAAACGCGAAATTACCCGGTTACAAACCCCAGCATAAAGAGACAGAGCATCTTTCACATACCCATTTCTCGAATACCCAATTTCCATCGATACCCACACAGCTCCATGAATGTTTTCCACTTCGCCTTCATCGAAAACACGACGGGCCAAATCAATCCGATTGCAAAAAGAGTAAAGCGTGATGAGTTTGGTTTTCAAGATTGGGTTCTTTAGTACTCCCTCCGTTCCAATTTCTTGGGCCTGTTTCCTTTTTGGAAAGCTCAAAAAATTCTCGATATCTTTTAATTTATAATACTTTTTATATTCAATATGGATCTTGTTTGATAGATCTTAATTAATTTTTTTAAACAAAGATTTCGAAATCATAAAAAACCTTATAGATTATGAGATGTAGATAATTTTTTGAGACGTCCAAAAAGGTAAACAGGCCCAACAAATTGGGATGGAGGGAGTAGTAAATTTTTTTGGTTGGACCCCTTCTGTAGATGTTTTGTGGAATCTCTGACCATGTTGTAAGGATTTTTTTAAGATACAGGCATGGAGGAGGGGGTCGTAGGTTTGGAGATTGAGATGGGGGTTTAACTTTTAAGATGAACTTCCCTGTCCCACCTGTGTGTGTGTGTGAGTTAGTAAATTTTGCTGACCTCCCTTCGTCGCTGTAACCAATTGTTTCCTCAAGGAATCTACTCCAGGGGAAAAAAATCAGGCTGTGATGATAGATCTCTTTAACAGATGATTTGGGTACAGAGGAGGCAAACCGTTTCATGGTGGAGCAACCCGGGGAGTCTGTAAGGGAGGGGTTTTCTTCTCTTGTGGGAAACTTTGGTTGCAGCCATGGCAGTGTCTTAATCTTCACTATTGTGCACAGATCTGAGCCTAATCTGTTCTATCTCTATGATTCGTGATTTTGTATAGCTATTTTTTTTTTTACTGCGTTTGACTTTTGGACTGGAATCGAAGAGTGGAATCTATTCCTGAGTTTTGGGTTTGGGGATGGGGATGGGTATGGTTAGGATTTTGAGGTGGAAGATGAAGTGGTGGGGGTTTGGGATGAACTTCTGAAAATACCCCTGCACTTGACGGTAAACACGGACAGAGTTAGAACCAGGGACCAATTAAATACACATTGTGACTATTGGGGATGCAATGGACACGGTTTTTTTTTTATTGGGGACTGATGGAATGAAGATTGAAGACTATTTTTGGTGGGAGAAGTGGTTTTATCTATTCTTTGGTTTGAGAGGCTTTTTTTTTTTTACGTTTATCGTTTAGTAGGATATGTTCCTGTTTTTTGCACTTAGGATCTCTTATTGGGGGCTGTTTTTTTGTTAGTTTCCGTAGTAGTAAGGTAAGTTCTTGGTAAGTGTGTTCTTGGAAAATGCTTTAGCAAGTTTCTATGGAGGTGTGTGGGCTATTTCAGCAACAACCAGCAGCCAGTTTGGTCAAAAATAACGGCTGGAAGTTTGTGTCAACTATTTTGTCTTGTTTGAGTCTAGGTACTTCACTTTGAAGTTACCTCCTTAG
The DNA here is from genome assembly GCA_036023075.1 of Gaultheria prostrata. Lineage (NCBI taxonomy): Eukaryota > Viridiplantae > Streptophyta > Magnoliopsida > Ericales > Ericaceae > Gaultheria > Gaultheria prostrata. The sequence continues at coordinate 12,624 of JAXBDA010002753.1, read as the reverse complement.
GAGTTCTATATATAGGGGTGTAATACTTGTTTTAAGGGAGTTTTTTTTATGAATGAGATTCCAGGTTTTTAGTGTTTTGTTGTAGCCTTAGAGTGCTGCCTTTTAGGGATTGGCTTTGAGCCCCATAGCTCGTGGATTTCGAGCCCTGGTTGCTGGATTCTTCAAGAATCAGTCCCAAAATCTGATTCCTGCATAATTTCGGCCTTGATCCGTGTTAGTCGGGTCCATCTACAATTGTACTTGTTGGAATCTCCAACCATGTTACATCATGGACCAAATTGAATACATTGGGGACCATTCGTAAAAAAAAGCCAAATAATATTATTAAGTTTCTTGCCTGCTGTTCAAAAAAAGTTTCTTGATCTGGGATCTAGGTGAAAGATGGCATTGTCTGTGCTGAAGACATTTTTTTGCCTGCATGTGAGATGATGTTTTGAGCCCGTTTGTCACTTTCTATCTAATAATTTTATGTCTCTAATGTGGCTGAAGAATTTTGGCTTTTCTTCAAGATCTGTGATTGTGGATGTTACAAATGCAGGCCTCAGGTAACAATTGCTACTGCGATAATTTTCTGTCATCGTTTCTTCCTTCGTCAATCCCATGCGAAGAATGACAGAAGGGTGAGTTGAGTTATTGATTCTTCGGAGCATTTAACTGCCTATTCTTTTGTGGCTGACTAGAAAACTTACCTTACTGGTATCTGTGACGTGGGCAAAATTATTAGAAAGAATGTGGTCACTCTAAATGTAATGTGCACGGCATTTACTAGGTAGGTAGCCAATGAATGATATTTCTTTTCATATAAAAGCGACGGAAAAGATTATAACTATCTTGCCTGGGGGGGAATAATGGTGTCCTAACAAGACCCAATCCCAGTGTGAATAAGGGATGTTAGTTGACCAGTAAGTTGAGCAGAAAAATAGGCAGGCAGTGTAGAATCAGCGGGCTATTTGTTATGTACAACCGTAATTGTGAGAATTTATTACCCCAAAGGAGGAACTTGAGATCATAATTTGATGATAGGAAAGCTGCGGCCTTTTGTCATTTTCCATGTACTGGACCATGCTCCTTAGGGGCAGGGGTGGTACTAGCTGATGAGCTCTGCTGATGCTTGTCTTACCCCCCAACATACGCGCGCGCCCACCCACACACAAAGACACACAGAGGTCCAAACAATAGAAGAAGAAAAAACTCCTCTTTTTTCAAAAGATTGACTTTGGAAGGCCTTTTTTTTCTCCATAGATGATTTAATCTCAGGTGTAACGTCTATCAATTGGATGTCCAAGTTGATAGATTCCTTCCATGTGAGAAGTCCAATTTAAGGGAAGTTCTATGTTGTTAATTGATGTTTCTAATTTGTCGTTGACCCGCACTTCACTCCTTAGAGTGTTTGTATTTCTCTGTCCTTCACAATTTTTACGTGTTAGGTAATATATTCATATTCTTTTTCAATGATCAATACAAATAAGAGGAGTATAATGATGAAGGAAAGACATTCAATTCGGATCTGGCTTTTGATGGATTATTAATCCTGGTGCCTAAGTTCTCCTAAAATTTATGGCAGACCATTGCAACAGTATGCATGTTTCTTGCTGGGAAGGTTGAAGAAACTCCTCGCCCACTAAAGGATGTTATAATTGTTTCGTATGAAATAATTCATAAAAAGGATCCTGCTGCGGTACAAAGGATCAAGCAAAAGGTACTGTTTATTGTGATAGTGCTTATGCTACTCATCTTATTTTTAATTAGCATCGCTTGTCACATATACTCCACTTGAGCTTGCTTTTTGATCATGATGCATATTGATTAGTCCATCTTTGCACCCTCTTCTTATCATGCCCATAGCGCAACAAAACTTGATGACACTTCCAGTAGAATATAACATGATTGGTCCTTGAACGTGCGTTGTATCATTTAATGCTTAAAAAATTGAAGCAATTAAGGAAATCTTTTGAAGAATACTTTTTTCAACTTCATACATATTAGATTATTTGACGCATTGAGATTGATCATGCAGGAGGTATACGAACAACAAAAAGAACTAATTTTGATGGGAGAGAGGGTTGTACTTGCTACTCTTGGCTTCGATCTTAATGTTCATCATCCATACAAACCCCTTGTTGAGGCAATAAAGAAATTCAAGGTTGCTCAAAATGCCCTTGCACAAGTTGCATGGAATTTTGTCAATGATGGGTATGACAAACTTCTAGTTCTTTATATAATGCCTCCGTGGTCACTATTCCATTTCGTTTTTGACCCGGGAAAGCGGCATGCAGGCTGCGGACATCTCTTTGCTTGCAATTTATGCCCCACCACATTGCAGCAGGTGCCATTTTCCTTGCTGCCAAGTTCCTTAAAGTTAAGCTTCCATCTGATGGTGAGAAGGTTTCTCATTGGTGGCAGGAGTTTGATGTCACCGCACGCCAATTGGAGGGTTGGTAGTTTGCCTACCTTTGCAAAGAACGCCGCACACCTATATTGCCTTATTCTTTGTTTTTTGGTTCATATGGTTAATGCATTTGGTGCCAAAAACCACCGCCGTGTGGAACTTCTGCAATTATGTTATACTTGTCCTTTTTCTATGCGTACTTCAGGACTAGGAAACAAGCGCTGCCATATTTACTTCTTAAACTTCTCAATTGCTGTGATGTACTCCCGTGTGTCAGCTAAGATAAAACTTTTACTTGAATGTATATAAATCAGGCATCGATTTTTATTAGTATATGAGTATCCATAGTCCATAATGGTCCTTCATATATTTCGTTAAACGATCATTTGCACTTTGCCCAATTTTAAATGTTCTTTGTCAAGTTTATCGGTCACGAAACTACCACCCAAATCTTTAAATAATCTATTGATGTCTTGTACTCCAGTCTTTGATGCCCTTTTATTATGGATAAGCTTCATTTGTATGTAGCTATGATTATATGGTAACTGGTGCTTAGGGGCTCCCAAGTCCATAATCGTTCCTCATAACTCTGTGTTCACATACTTCCTCATGTGTGCGTGCACATACTCGCACTTAAAGTATCAATATCACCTAGTATTGATTATAAATATCTTATCAGATTAATCAGTAAACCCAATTTTAGAACTCTGTTGTTCAGTATGTAGGGTTTTATAGCAGATATTTTCTTAAAATTGGAATACATTTTGTTAGATTTTTGTACTTGCCTAGTTGTTAATTTTAGGGGTGTAGTTCTATTTGATGCTCCATTATACCTCTTTTTAATTAAGCGGTTGAAATTTCATGACTAGCTCTTATGTTTGTTTGGATAATGGATGTTGCATCTAACTCCATCTTTTGGTTGAATGCAGAGGTCAGCAATCAAATGCTAGAGCTTTACGAACAAAACAGAGTCCCAGCTTCTCAGGCAAGTGAAGCAGAAGGAAGTACTGGGACTGCAGTTAGTCATCCCCCCCTTCAGAAAGCTCCTATTGGCAACGAGGAACATGCACCAAGTATTAGCAATTCTCAGGGTGTGGTGCCTACTTCAAAGCCCGCAACGCTGAGGCCAACATCATCGCGGCCTGCCCCTGAGAATCATGGTGGGATTATGAAAACCACCCAAAATCGGAGTACTGACTATGGGAGCACGGAGTTAAAAGGTATGCCAGACCACAAACAACACCATGAATCAGAAGGGCTATCACTTCATGAGGAAAACATTGGGGAAGACCCAAACAGTTCAAGGTTTGGGGAAGAAGATGAAGAAAGACTTGGAGCAGGGGTAATGAAGGATAAATTCCATGGTCGAACTGTGGAGTACAGAGATGATACACTTGGCCAGTCACCCCAAGAAGCTATTAAGAAGATTGACAAAGACAAGGTAAAGGCAGCTTTGGAAAAACGAAGGAAGTCCCGCGGTGACATGACTCGGAAGAAAGACTTGATGGACGATGATGATCTCATTGAAAGGGAACTGGAAGATGGTATTGAATTGGCTTCCGACAGTGAGAAGATCAAGCAGGAGAGGAGGCAAAGCTGGCCCAAAACTTCAAGAAATGTTGAAGAAGGGGAGTTGGCTGCATCTGTTGATGTTGATGTTGGACATGGATATCGATCACCAGTGTCAAGTAATCACAAGAGAAAGGCGGGGAGCCCACTTGAAAGACCACCGTTGGAGGGAAAGCAGCGTCACGATTATGTTGCTGGGTCCCACCACCACAATCACCATGCATTTCCGGAAGATAGGAACAGGCTGGGCAGACTTGGTTATTCGGAAAGGGATCAAAAAAGGCACGTGCAGGAAAATCATGTGTGAAGGGGATGTGCTTATGCTTTGATGGAGAAGCAATGTCTATTGAGGAATGGAACATAGACTTTATTTCCAGGCGAATAGTTTGGTCCAAGTGTCTAACTACTAAGTATATCTTTCCAGGAGAAGTTCATGAATGGAACTAAAGCGATAATTGGTGATCATTGAACTTCGTGGTATATTAGTTTTGTTTCCACTTGTTTGATCTCTTGAAAGTATTTTGGACTTTATGATAATCTATTTGAGTATTTGTAGTGTTTTGATCGGAGTGGTGGTGTTGATGTTCTTCTCAATTGTACCCATCTGTGGAGAACTTGTTCATTGCTTATCTGCTAAGGCCGAAGGTGTATTTCTTGATCTTGAATCTCTGCATATTTAACATGCAGAATTCTGTGTACAGAAATATATCAATTTGTTTCCTCTTTTATTAAGGCTTGGAATTTTTTTTTGATAACTTTAGGGTTTGGGCCACATGAAATGGATCTTATTTTGTTCGGGCCAAACCAAGATTCTTGAAATCAAAGGAAAGGAATAGTAACTGTGAAATCAAGTTCAAAGGACGGATTCAATGTTGAATTTTCATTCTGCAATGCACCCCCACGAAGGTTGAAGGTTGAGGAGTAGGGAACTCAAAAACCCACCTGGCTTCCTAGAGTTGGAATTGGGATAAGGGATTTGACTGTTAAAAGTTAAACAAATGGGAATTTCGATTTGAGCTATAGAGGTATTTATCGCAATACTTTTCAATTTCTTAGCTTATGCCCAATAGGTTGCCTTTAGGCCTTGTTTTGATTTTATAAGAATCCCATAAAAATCAAATGGAAAACAAAACTTAACTGTAGAATAAGGAAAAATTACTGCATCCGATAGCACCCAATTTTTCAAATAAAAAAATCTGAACATCCAATTAATATACTCACTTTTACAAAGAGTAAGTTGGACATACAGAATGGTCCAATTGGCCTAGTAAGAAAAAAAAACAAAAAATGGTCCAATTGGAGGGAAACTTAAAATTTTCAAATCTAGACAAACCAACCGCACATCACGTGATTAATTGATATATGACCATTCGACCAAACAAATTCGGACTACAATAATAGGAGTAAACAAAGAACAGAAAGAGAGAGAGCGAGCGAGCGAGAAAGACACACAGAATATTTAATGGAGTACTCCATTGTTCATTTAAGTAGTATTAATCTGGATTCCTAATTCGAATCATATATAATTATTACTACTAGTAGTATATTTTGTCCGAAGCCTGTTTAGGTCTCTATCGATCTACCCCTCTACATCCCCCTGTACAGATTTACCCAAAATTAGGGTTTTAGAGCGAGAGAGACAGAGAGAGAGAGAGAGATATTATTGTTGCTATATTCCTTCTCCTTGAATACTCCGCCACACTTTTTTCTCTCTGCATTTGGGAATGATGTCGCACACCAGCAGCACGCAGAGCACCGGAACCGGACCGGAATTCAACCTACCGGATGAGATACTTTCGGTGATTCCGACCGATCCCTACGACCAGCTTGATCTAGCCAGAAAGATCACGTCCATGGCGATCGCCTCACGGGTGTCCAAGCTTGAGTCGGAGGTGGGCAGGTTAAAGCAGAAGGTGTACGATAAGGATAACTTGATATTGGAGCTCGAAGAGAAGGTTTCGCATCTCCAACAGGCATTTCATGAAGCCGATATGCGATTGAAGATTTCTCGTGAAGATAATGTCTGTCCTCTTTTTCTTTTCTTTCTTCATGTTATTTTTGTCTTGTTTTTATGCCCTATCTTTTATTTTGGTGGAATTAGATTGATGAATGAAGATTGATTTTTTACTAGTTCTGTTTTTATGCTGTAGATGAAGCTTTCCAAGGAGCGAGATTCATTAGCCCTGTCAACAAAGAAACTAGGACGTGATTTGGCCAAGGTAAGATTCTTTGTAGCTATCTTTGTTATAATTGCAAGTCATTTTTGCTTTTCTTTGTTGGGGTAAGCTGGTTTACCAGTACTTGTTTCCTAATTACTGTATGAAGGAATATCTACACTCTGGAGGATAGAGAACAATATCATTTGCTGTAAAGTTATTATGCCCCATTTAGAACAGTATTATATACCTTACATCTTGTTAGAATTCGACATTCGAAAAGAAATGTAAATTACTTCCTATAATTGCTGAATATAAACCAACATTGAGTAGATGAACAATGCTTTCGATATTGTGCTTCCGAAATGGCGTATTTCATTGACGATGGCAGAGAAGAGGAAAACTTTAAAAGATTGTCAAGTTGGAAGCGTTCTCGTGCAAATTTCTTTTGTTTCCCTTCCATAGTTATCTGCTGTGGGGAAATTGATACTGTTCATCGAAGCCAAATGCAAAATATAATGGATCCATTGGCAAGTTGGCGACAATGTATATCCCTCGCCCTTTGCTTCCACCTTCTGTCCAAGATATCAATATGGAAGAATTTTTTCTCCCAGATAAAGTGGAGTTCAATTGAGAAAAAGTAATGCATCCTCCGCCATTGGAGAGAATAGAATTGAAGGTGGAGAGTTGGAAGGCTTCCCAATAATCCATACTATTTATTCCCATGAAGTTCAGGGGGATATAAGTTATGTTTGTCTTCCTGTTCCTGAACGTTTTACCAATCCATGTAGCTCCTGCACTTTCCAGGAAAAATAACTACAATTGAACTTGATTTATTCTAAGGGCAGGAAAATCTGAGCAGGGGCCTCAAATTAGTGGAGTGATGCGCAAAGATGTGCAAATTATGGACCTATCATGGATTTTCCTGTTGATTCTGTCCTACTTATCTGATCTGATGACATAATTGCTGTTAGACCCCTCCCTGAAAGAAATTTTATCTTCCGCTACATTCCTTCCTTCCTTCCTTCTTGGTTTAGGCTATCGTACCAATTGATATGGATTGGGAAAAGAATGAGAATCTTTGTAGAGCGGGATGTTTGTCCTATTCTGTGACTGCTTTGCCTGACTTTGCTGATTTTCTCTTCTTCGAAGTGGAAATGCTGGCCCTTAACATGAAGGATTTTTCTCTGTCGCACCTCAATTTTGCGATATCTCCTACGTGAAAATCCTGCTCAAATAACTCTGGATTAGGAGAACCTTTTTTTTTCTTTTTTTTACGCTTAGCAAGTTTAGGAGAACTTATGGACAATTCTGTAGTTTTAAAAATGGTTTGGTACTACTGTATTCATATGTTGAAGTATGCCAAAGAGAATTTTCATATGTTGGATTCCTGTACTCAGCAGTCAGACATGTATGCTGGTGCCTGGTGAATTGTTATTATGCCTTTGTCTTCCTCTTCCCCTTATTTTCCTCGTTCATTTTTTTCCCATTCCAGGAGTTGTTTTTTGTCGCCTGGTTCTGCCAGATTTTGCTTAGAGTTAGTGCCATTGTCAAACCTTGCAATTTCCAGCTTTGGTAATATCTGTATGATGAAGAAACTTTTTGTTTTGACAGTTGGAGACTTTCAAGAGACAACTAATGCAGTCGCTAAATGATGAAAATGCATCGGTAACGTTTCTTCAATAATGGTTGTTGATTACTCTCATGCTGAGTTTGTTGCTGTTTTCCACCATTTCAGTTCAATTCATGTGGGCTTCCTGGAATAACGAATACTTTATTGACAAACGAATCTATCCTTTGTGATATTTTTTCAACAGCCAGCTGAAACTATTGATATTGTGACCTGTGACCAATCAGTTTCCAAACCCTACATTGTGAAAGGTATTGTCAACCAATTCAATACAGATCTTCATTATCTGTTATTTCACATGACTCTGAAGTAGTTTTCACTTCTCCTTATTCTACAATGTTTCTTGGCTCTTTCCGCTTGTAGGGGAGGAGTTTAATGGGCACGCAACGCACCGTTATTTAACCAGCTCTGCAGAGAGCGGATACCCAACTGATGATGGTACTTGAACTCTATATTATCCCAGGGCATGCTTGGCATTTCTTTGGCCTGCATATTGTTGTTTGTTGGATTATCTATTCTATTTGTTTATGTGGTCCACAGCCCCAAAGCAAGCTGCGCAAAGATTTTCTACGTATATAACACCACGGCTTACTCCCACTGGAACTCCAAAGAACATTTCCACCGCAGGATCTCCAATAAGGTACTCAACTGCTGGATCTCCAATGAGGTACTCAGCTGCTGGATCTCCTCAGAAGACATCTGGCACCACATCACCCACGAAAGCTCAGTATGAAGGACGCGGTACACTGTCTTCATGGTACCCATCAAGCCAGCAGTCATCTGCCGCAAACTCTCCTCCTCGTGGACGCCCAGCCCCAGGTTTGGAAGAGTTAGTGGAATTCAGTTTTACTTTCGAGAGCCTTGTGCATGTTTAATCATTTGTAGTTGATTGTTTTCGACACAACCCTGTTTGGGTTTCGCAAAAAAGAGAGACGATATTAGGAATATGGCACTTTTTATTGTTTCCAGTTTCCACCATCTTATTGCTCATTCTTCCTTATTAATGTTTGATATCAGATTATTACAATCCTCTTTCTGATCGGCACTTACTTTACCGTTCTTTGAATATTTTTAGGACGTACGCCACGAATTGATGGAAAGGAGTTCTTCCGTCAAGCTAGGTTAGTTGGAATTTGATTCTGTTTTGCGCAGCTATTAACTTTGTCAGTTTATCTAAGGCTGTTTGTGGTTTTATTTGTAATTCAGGAGTCGTCTGTCATACGAACAATTCAGTGCTTTTTTGGCAAACATAAAGGAACTAAATGCTCAAAAGCAATCTAGAGAGGTAATTAGCTGCTGACGAATCGGGTACTGATGTTCTAGATGGTTGTAATGCAGATCTCTTATTCTCTTGTCGTTCGCTAACTTGACAATTTATTTTTCCTCTCTCTTAAGGAAACTCTGAGGAAAGCTGAAGAGATATTTGGGATGGATAACAAAGATCTTTACATATCATTTCAAGGATTGCTCAACCGCAACATGCACTAAATGATTTGTTGGTAGGCATGTTTATCCCCAGTCGCCTGCATTTTATTCTTTTATTCTATTACGTTTTCACTTCTAATTTGTTTGTTCTTAACTATGGTGTCATGTGTCAACTTCTGAAGACAACCACGGCCATCTGGGAAGCTGGTTCTCAATCAACTCATATTAAGCTGATTATCTAAATCCATATCCACCTGCTGTGTCAATGTTCCTTTCTCTGAAGAGTTCGTCAACGATACATGCTCAACATGTCTCTCTCTGAATAGTTCCAGTTTTCCCCTTTCCTCGAGGGTGTGCTGTGTAAAATAATTGCTTTTTCTTCTTTTTTTTGCATCGTCTGCCCTACTGCGATGCACCAATTAATGCTCGCAAGTGTTCTAGTCATTGAACGTGGTTTCTCGTTAAAAAGTCTCTCTCTCTCTCTCTCTCAGTTGGGACTTTGATCTGTAGCAACTTGAGGTTGCATCACCCTTTAGTTTACATTCATCTCTCTCTCTCTCTGAGTTGAGACTTTGATCTGGTAGCACCTTGAGGTTGCATCACCCTTTAGCTAAGAAGCACGGACACATCTACGTGTTGGACATGGACACGATACTTGCCAGACACATGTTTTGTACATGCCTAAATACTTGTCCTATTTTTTTTTATTGTATTTCTTCTATTTAGACTGTTAGACACATTGTGGATTCTCTAGTACACGTTGGCGACACTCTTCGAAAATGCCAAGGACACATAAAAGGTCTATAGTTCATGTGTACTTGTATGCATACAGTTGGTTTGTATCTTCATCGTATTGTTCCTAATTTGATAGAAATAATGCCTCAAACGTTTATGTGATTTCACAACCTTTCTTTACATTTGACGTGTCCCAAACGTGTCCTTGTCCTAATTTTCACAAAAATGACGAGTCCGTGTCATGCCGTGTATGTGTCCTGTATCCGTGTCCGTGCTTCTTAGCCCTTGAGTTTACATTCATTCATAAACCTGAATGCAGCATGCAATTCCTTGATGGACCCTGCTTTGTCACACTTATCATGAATCTGTGAATGAACACAGGGATGTGAGTTTTCCAGTGTGTAAAGTTAGAAGAAATACAAAGGTGTCATCCACGCTTGGTGGCGAGACTTCTTTTTGATAATCAGAGCAACATCTCATTCATGAGAAAGCCATCCGGGCACTAACAAGATTTCATCGCAAAGATAGAAAAGAACCGAAACTAGGCTTCTGTATCCATCCAATAGACCGAGATCCATCTACTTTTCTTCAGTGACTTGGTTTTCTCCTCCATTACTCCCTCCTGCAGGAAAAAGTTTCAAATCTACGGCTTCGATCACTCCACCAAATTTACCGATGCAGCAAAATCACGATGGACCTTGCAGTGAAAGATTAGAAAATTAAAGGGACAGTTATGCGTCCAACGTCACACTGCTTACTTTTTTCCACCACCGATTTGGAATTGAAATTGCAGGTCATTTTAGTCAAATGATTTGATTTAAGGTGTCCTTGCCTCCCACTCCAATTTCAAAAAGGGCATGAATCATTGAATATTCCAACCAAAACACAAATTCAAAGTAATGAATTCGTAGTGCGAAACATGAAGAAATTGAAAAGGAGGGAAAGTGGAACTACAGTAATAAAAGAAGTCACTTTCAATTACTTTAATAATTATACAAACACTCATAATTATGGGTAAAGGACATGTACAATAATATGGTTAATAATTCTCACCATCCATCTCTGGTCAAGTAGAGAGGTGTTGCTATAAAGAAGTGTAAGAAAAAGAAGCAAAAGAAATTAAGTAGGAGTAATAATAATAATAATAATAATAAAGAAGAAGAAAAGGGGGAGGAGACAATAAAGAAAGCTGGCACATCATTAGTAATAATTGTAATCTCGAAAGGGAATGCATTTTTGCCTAATTAGCTAGCATGACCACAATGACTCCCCTATATCGGTCTCATGATCAACCATCATGTCCATGCTAAAATGGGACTTTGTCTGAGATATTGATCCATTTTCCGGGGAGTTGCTGGGTGCCGTGCTGGACATGGAACGCATACGCATGTGTACCACCTCGGCTTGTGCTAGAGCCAACTGGGTCTGTAGAGCATCGACCTGGCTCTGCAATGACGATATTGCCCCCACACAACCGTAAACTGGGTCACGTACCCTCGCATTTGCCTCGTAAACTAGGGAACTAACTGCATCGCCACGTTGGTGCACTGGCAACTCCTGCACATTTCACGACCTAACAAGTTAAACCTTAAACCAAGAATTACTAGCTAGGGAAATGCTTGGAGTTGGATAACAAATGCCGAAAGGTTTTTTAAGGTTCAATTCCAAAAATTACACACGGCAGTGCACTGCGACAACATACGAAGTGTTGTTCCCATTCAACAAAATAAAGCGCCGCCAGCAATTTGGACATGATTTCTTAAGGAACAATTTCGAGGTCTTTATTGTTTATCATTTTAATTTCCATTCTTTTGAAATGCATGAAGCATAGTAATTTGCTAAAAGTAGTAACTATATGTTCAGAGCCGGCTCATAGATTTCGGAGGCCTAAATCAAATTTCTTTAACGAGGCCTACCCTATAGTTTGCATACAAAAATTGGGTCCTAAATTCGAATTGGGCCATTTTTTGTATTGAGGACTTACACAAAACTATATTGCGCCTAGTATATATGTAGGGTTCCTAAATAATTGGAGGCCCTAAATTTTTGATTTTTTGGTGGGCCTAAATCGTAAGGTTCTTGGGATTCATGTCTAAGCCGGCTCTGTATATGTTGATTAACAACGGACCACGCGAGCAATTGTATAGAGATTCCAGTGGGCCCAGGTATTATATAATAATATTATTGGACCCCAAAACATTGACTAATTAGTGACAATTGTCGCTTTGATGTCATCATTACACTACTTTAATTTGTTTCAATATCACCGAACTCAGAACAAAGAGCTCAAGCAGGCTTATGCAGTACTCCCTCCGTTCCTTAATTTTAGTCCTGCTTCGGTATTTCAACTTTTTTATTAGACATAATGATTGTACTTGACAATCTTTAACTTTCCAAAATTGCCCTTTTAAGTTTTTTATACATTCTAGGCTGGAGAAATTTTTTTTACTCGATGTGACAAAGGGATTGGCAATAAAATTTGAATTAGGATGTGACAAAAGGAGCGCACTACAAATACGGATGAAGGACTCACGTGCGTCAAATAATTGTAGACACATCTGTCCGTCTGTGTCTACAATATTCCTCTAATAAAAAAGCACGATAGTACTAAATGGTCATAAAGAAGTTAACCACTCTATTTGAATGAAATTTCCATGAATCAAAATATTGACTTTATTCTTATATATTCGATGTATTGACTATATAGTGCTCGTCTTTGT
>JAXBDA010002752.1:0-39950 GCA_036023075.1 Gaultheria prostrata | reverse complement strand
CTGGGTTATATATATCAAGCTTTACCCATTGGTAAGCCTCAATAAAAACCGGAAGGTGTAAAAATACTTCATCACTAGTCCACCTCTGGGATTCGTTTAGAAGTCATTGTCAACTATGTCAAATTGGCAAAATTTTACTTACTGTCTTAAACATTAGTTTAAAAATTTCCAACTCAGCACGATTTTTCAATATAATGCCAGAATGGCATTTATTTTGACAACATAAAACTGTTTTCTGATCAAAGTATTACGACAATGGAAATTCCTGGATTAGAAGAAGGGAAAAGTTGGCATCTGTTTGTTATCAGGTTCAGGGGTAGGATTAGGATTGTGAAGGTGGTGGGCCCTTTAATCCTTTGTTTGGTTTGTTTTTTTGGTATAGGATTGATAATCCCTTGGGACAGTGAACCCTCCAATTAGCTGGATTCACCAACCCAAGGTGGGGTTGGTATTGTGAATCCTATCCCATAGGATTAAAGGTGAGAAGACCTACTAACCCTCAAAATCAGTCGGCAAAACCCATGTGAAGCTTCCACCACTCATCATCTTCTCCAGAGCTAAGGGATGGTGATCGGTTTGCCTGCTGGGCTCAACGGAAAATGTCAAACCAAATTTCTGTGAGGGGATGGAGGGTGGTGGTGGTGAGTGCCAGAGGAGAGACAGTAAGGCGAGGAGGAATAGTCTGGAATTGGTAGACAATGAGGAGAGGTGTCTAGTTTTTGGATTTGATAATGGAGGTGTCCATAACAGGGAAGGGATGAGATGGGAGCGAGTCGGTGGAGGCAAGAAATGGTGGAGAGAGAGAGAGCGTGTTGTATGTTTTGGTTTTTTTTTTTTTATCCGCTTGTATGGTTTGGAGTTACTAGAGCAAAATTGGGGGAAAATGGGAAAAGGGCTCTACTGCCATGTGGGGGAAAAATTGTAAGGTTCAATTTTATTTTATTTTTATATAAGTGAGTTGGAGTTATAGAAAAATTTGGGAAAAATTAAAAAAGGGCAAAAATGAAAATTGATATTTTCAATCCAATCCTATCTTATGTAAAACAAGCGTGTTAAATAATAATCCTATCTTTTAATACGGCGCAAAACAAACATGCAAATAATTAATCTCATCTCTTTACTAATCTCTTCTCATTACTCATTACAAATCTCAATCCTAATCTCATCCCTTTCCGAATCCCACCAAATCTATCTCTGATATCAAACAGGACCTTAAGGCCCTTAACCCCACAAAAAAAAAGTCTCTGGCAGGAACAGGGGGCATCTGTGTCAATTAATCTCCAACTAAAAACAGGAGGGGCGGCGCAATTAATGTTCCCATCAAAATCCACTTTTATAAATAGGTAAGCAAGTAGCAACTGCCATTTCGGTTGGGTCAACCACTGTCACCGCTCATCACTCTCCATCTTCCCAGCCCCACAGGTACTGCCCTGTTTGGTGCAATGACATTTTCATTCCTGGTAGTAGTATTTCAAATCATATCAACATCTGGGGAGTCAACATTATTATTAATGGTGGGTTTCCGTTTGTTAAAATCAAAATTTTTTAACACTTCTAAGTTTCATTTGGTTTTAGTACTTAGAAGAAAAATTAATTTTTAGTAATTAGTATTAAAAACGTGAAAACTCGAGTTGAGTCCATGTAAATTATCCTTATCGAAGCACGAAAATATCACTATTGGTCTTTTAGCATTGACGGTCCGACCGATATTTTATTTTTTTTCCCCTACCATTCGATTAAGACTTTGTGCCCTTAAATTTTCGGGCGCATGTACTTCTCATTCTGCAAGTTTGATCAGTCATTGGTTAGTCTCAATAAACACCGGAGCGAGTAAAATAATTGAGTCAAACTATTTTTTGTATCATTTTATTCAAAAAGATTTCCTATTTTCTAATTTCGCGTCATTTTTTTAAAAAAAATTTTGGTTCGTCTCGATAAGAGGAATCTTAAAAAAAATTGTGATTAAAATCTTAAAAAGTTCATTCCAAACAAAAATAATTTTAAACATGCCGAATTTTAAATTATCTTTGTCTTTATTCACAAAAGTTTTAGTTTGATTAATATTTTTTTTACTTTTTAGATTCCTCTCGAGTCTCACCGAGACGAACCAATAATCCACACAAAAATTCACGCACACTAACAAATGCTAAAAAAAATTTGAATGAAGACAAAAATAATCTGACTCAATTATTTAGTCATCGCACTAGACTGTCCAATGACCACATAAGCCTTGACGGGAGGTAACACAGGTGGTTAGAATGGAACATTTGCCGGGGTGGAGCTTCTAGGGGGACCAGTGGCACGGGCCACTCTGTGTCCAAACTTCTTACCAATACATGTATTTTTTGGATTTACTCGTCTGTTCCAAAAAGATATCAGGTCCGCAAAACAAGAACTTCAAATAATTCATGGATTCAAAGGATTTATATATGGCAAGCTCTAAAGTCAACATCTGGGGCTGATATTAAGGTTTAAAAAATATATATTAAAATATGTGAAAAATATATAGGAAAGTGTGAAAGTGTATTGAAATGTGTAAAAAAATGTGTAGAGATGTATGGATTTTTTTGTTTTTATGTGTGCTTATTGTCAGCTAATTAAACTGACAATAGAAAAACCCTTTTATATATTATCTTCATAAGATACTAAATATCAACGAGTTTTTAATTTTTTTAATAAGTTTGAATTTGTTCAAATAAAAACATATCCTTTGGATGCTCTCGATTTGATGGATCGGATATTCTTTCTGGGACAGTGGTTATATATTGATCATTTTTGTGTCACCTCGAAGTTCAAATCATAGTTTCACCTCTAGTTACACTTGACGATTAAAAAAAAAAAAAGAGTTGAAAGTATTTATTTTTTTAACAGAGACCAATATGATAATTCCACTTAATCGACAATTGATAAAAGCAAGGGCAAAAGGACTAGTTAAGATGTTTTTTTTAATCGTCATTCCTAATCTATTACATGAGAAAAGAGGATAGTGAAACTCGATCCGAGATGCAGTGTGAGACATTCAAAAGATCCCAAAATACAGTATGAGACATTCAAAAATTATACCGCATGAGCTAGCCGCTACTTGCGACTAGTTAAGATTAATTGTCAAAAGTCTCTTGCATGAACAGGGGTATTTGCGCCAATTACTCCCCGACTAAAAACAGGAGGGGCGCATGCTCCCATCAAAATCCAGTTTTTTAGGTAGCAACAGCCATTCAGTTGGGTCCACCCCTCCACCACGGGACGGGAATCTTTTTTCTGTTCTAATGAGTGAGAAACATTCCTACAGTAGCGTTCTTTAGACCCGACTGCACAATCTAAACCTCCAAATAATCTAGCACAACCACAATGCCATGACCCCTCACTTACGTTTAGGGTACTCAACCGGCAGATAATCGAACGAACCCAAGACCTTGAGGAGTTCCCCCAAGGCCTGACATCCGTCTGCACCACTCGTGCAACCCTTGGGTGTGTGGGAACAAGAACCTTGTAATGTTGTGCCGCACTATATTCTTGTAGTGTGACATTTGAGTTGTGCATCGTGTAATTAATAGTCTTGATTATATCTCTGCCCTTTTAAATTCGAGTTGTTCATTACCGAGATAAAATCCAAACTATTAATTACCGCTATCAACGACTCGAATATCGCACAATGTAACACTACAACCATACAGTGGTGTGCGGCTAGATTATATTAGTTGCTACGACATCCCTTTATCCAATTATCCCTCTACAGCTCCACCACCAGTGCTGTCACCGTTGATCAATCTTCATCTTCCCAGCCCCACCTGGTACCCCCCTTTGTGTCCCCCGTACAATAATGTCATCTCCCAGAAAAAGAAGAAAAGAGGAGAGATGATTAACTACTCGTGTACAATTGAGCAAATTTTTGGTAGAACCATTACAATTAATAGACGGTTTGAATCACTCGTGTTAAACTCAAATGTGATCCCCACTAGCCGTCGATATAATTTCTAATTTTTGTACGGAGGTCCTTGCATGCCTCCGTCAGTACTAGAGGTGATAGTGTTGAGAAATGATTTTCACATTCCCCATTTTACAATTCGAAGATAAAGACAAAAAAGGGAGTTCGAATTGTAAAATGGGGGATAAAGACAAAAAATGGAGTTCGAATTGTAAAATGGGCTGGGGGTGTGAAAATCATTTCCCATAATACATTCCTTTTAAATTAGAATTTCTATTTGCTACCGTCTTTTCTTTCAAAAATTTCATAAACCAAAAACTAATTTCTTTCTCAATTTTTCCCTTATCAATCGCAACCCAAGAGAAATAACACACTCTGTAATATTTTATTCCTAATGAATCTCCCTTCCTTTCTTTCATTCCACAAGTTCTAAACAAACCTGTCCTGCATGCATGTCATTTCACAAGTTCTAAACAAACCCGTCCTACCAAAAATGATAAGAGTATAACAAAAGTATCCAACTTGGCTCCAACACACTCATATGGTATGTGGAGTCCACACACATTTCACATTCAAGTGTGTGTGAGCTCCACACACCATGTGGGTATATTGAAGCCGAGTTGGACACTTTTGTTGTACATGTATCAGGACGGGCTACGGGCATGAGTAGGAGACTCACTAAGTTGCAATTTTAGGTATTTTAGATAGCCAGGCCCAAAACAAGTAGACTCAGCAGGAATTCGGTAAAACAACTAATAATGAACAGTAACTTGGATTATCGTACACAGCATTATTAGCGAGCTACTTTTTCACAAAACCCTCGATTTTTTTCTTTTGGTTGTTTTTCTCTTTCTCTCTCTGATTCTCTACTGCAGAGTTCTCTCTCCGGTGTCCCATCCCCATCCCCATCCCCAGCCCAAACAAATGATAATTGATTGGGTAATAATTGACAAAACAGAGAGTTTTGAAAAATAAAAACGACTAGCTAAATAAAAATTGTGAACTGTTTACTTGTTAATTTAACGAGTTATCGATTCACATGCTTTACTTTTTTACCTGGACCTTGACCGACGGTAACGCCATCATTCCAAGAATTGAAACATTAAACATACATCTTTCCCAAATCTCTCTTTTCCTACCAGAGATATATTTGGCTCACGCTGTAGTTTCCCCCTTTTCACTCACTTTTGACCGGACCAGAGAGAAAATTAATCAAGTTATGCGTAAGTTTACCCGAACACTCCTGATCGTCAAACCAAAAAAAAAAAAAAAAAAGTGGGTTGCGAACCACTTGCATGTGGTGTTTGCTTGTATGCCTAACATCACGTGGGACACAATTTTATAATGAGTTTCTAACAGTAGTGTTAACATACTATCAAATTTAGTATTCCAATTGTCATATCATTAAATATAATGACTATTGGTGAATTAATTGATTCCGTTGCCGAAGTGGGTTCATAAGATGAAAAGAGTAATAAAAAGCTCAAAGGTTGAGAAGTCCCTTAAAGTAGATTTGTTACAAATAGCTATTCAACTCGTCCCATGTGATGGAAGTAAGGTTATTGTTGTGCTTGGAATTTGGATGGGAGTAAGGCAAATGCTCGGGTGATGTTGGTACGGTGGTGGTGTTTGTATCCTGTTGGAGTTCGGGCGACAGTGCTCCTTGAAGTTCGGTGGTGCCGTTTTCTGTGGTGGTTGTTTCATTTTGGCTTGTGTTTAGTCTAGAAGTGTATTTTCGTTGTGTTTAATTTGTTGTGTAAAATAAATGTAATGGCGTTGCAGGTCTCCCTGCATTCTGATCGGTTGCATCATTTAACTCCTACTGTATCGGCATTGCTCAGTGATATATAACATCAGAAGCTATGCAGTACTGACACAGACACAAAACACAACACCTACAAGCAATTTTTTTAAAAAAACGAGGGACACAACACGTTTGGGAGACACGTCAATACATATAAATATACACACATTCAAAAGCGTTATGAATGAAACATTAACAAAAGCTTCCGCATTCTATAGATTGAGGCGGCTTATTTGACATTATTGAGGAGACACAATACAGATATGATAAATGTTACTCCAAAGAGAATGATGAAATTTTGAACTGTTGGTATGATTAGAGGTAAGTATTTTTCATGGATATGTAGGTGTTGCAGGAAAGTTATCAATGGGAAATTAGAGGTGTTACATATGAATGAACAAATTTGAACAAACAATCACAATTTCGACCATAGAGATGGCAAACCTACCAATCACAAACATTTTTCTTTTTTTTTACACTGATCAATAGGAAAACTGAAAACAGTTTATTTTCGTCATTTCAATTTAAAGAGTTCCTCTGTTCTTTTCCCTCTCCCCAGGATTTTTCATATACATGTCTACAAAGATAGAGCATGAATGACATGACCTTCGATTTCATCAAATGATAAAACGATGGTCATAAAACAAGTATAGAGCTAATTCCATCACATTTTTTATTCACGTCAACGAAAATTGAAAATGTCATCAAGACAAACCCCGTAAAACATTCATCCACAAAGAACAGTTTGTCTTGTAAAGAAGGGGACCTGCAGGCTTTTTTCATACATTTTCAACACGAACGGGTGTGTTTGATACGATGTTTCGTTTTGAAGGGATTGGTAATGAGGTGAGATTAGGATTGAGATTGATAATGAGGTGGGATTATTAATGAAGAGATAAATGTTTCCTTCTTGTTTGTTTCGCAGATGATTAGATCATGAGATTGTTAATAACATGCTTGTTTTGATTGGACGGGATTGGATAGAATTGGATAAAAATAGTAGTAATTGTTTCCACTTTTGCCCTTATACAAGAACCCAAATTCAGCCAAACTATTTGAGGACTGAATTTGGGACCAACTCTCAGTTTGATATATTTTTTTCCGTTGGCCCTAAAAATGTTTTTGGTTTTTTGGAAAAAAAAAAATTAGCATCAATTTGACCAAAAAAAAAAACTAATAAAAACTAATTACGAACAAATTCCAAATCACGTGCCCACCATTTAAAATTAACATGCGAGAAATACTGACTTTGAAATAGCATCTACATATCAACAATTAGAAAACCTACAAACCAATCAAGCAGTGACAAAAAAAATGTAACCCATTTCTCACGTTAAACAATTCAAGGATATTTGTGCCAATATGTGATGACAGTCGGGGCAGATTTGTCTTAACAAGTCCATCCCCACAGGATAGGATTCGTAATACCACCTCCCCTTGGATTGGTGAATCCCGTACTTTTGTGGGATTAACAATCCAATGGGATTGCTAGTCCGGTCAAAAAATGAAAAACCAAACACAATATTAGAGGTCTCATCACTTTCATAATCCAATCCCATGCTCCAAACCTAGTATCAAACAAGTAAACCTCAACTCTTTTTCAATTACCCTCGTCGAGACAAACCGAAAAAGTTGAAGTCGAGCTGCTTAGATGTTGATTCGTAGCTAGCTGTCTCCTTTTATCCAAATCTGTGCTAATGCAGACACGCATGGAATAATTTGTTGACTCGGTCTATTCGGATAGACTAAACGACAAAACTTATTGGAACACGTCCATAAAAACTACCTAGATTTTATCAAAACTAACATTTTATTTTATAAAATCATTTACTATGGACCCAACAACTCTGATAAATTTTATACTCCACTATTCTCTTGGCTTGCACATATGTTGCGAATGCCCATATACACAAGGAGACATGCATCACTCTTACTTCAAACCAAATTTTACTTGCAATAAACCAAATAATTAATTATTATAATCACAAATAATTGGTTAAATTCCTATCGATAAAAAAGTAAGACCCCAAAAAGTTACTTTTTAACAATTGTAAAACGAACGACCCAATATTTTAACAAAAAATCTAGGAACACAACCTCCGCATATAATTTTGATTGGAGTCGTTTAATGTGTGTGGACCTACGTGCATTGAACAACTCTGATTACAACTGTACCCAATTTTACTTGGTTCTTGAAAAGCTCGTCTAAATACATCAGGGGTTTTACAATTTATTACTGAAAGTGAAAAATTAATATAAGCCTGTTTCACAATACTGACTTATTCTCAAAGTTGTTGCACTTTACGAGATATGTCATTCTCAAACTTATGTCTTTTTTTATTCAAAATTTCTTCGCATTTTTTAATTTTAAGTCAATTTTTTTTTTGTAGATTATTGGTCCGGCCCGAGGAATCTAAAAAGTAATAAACTATTAACGAAACTATTTTTTTATTAATAAAATAAAAATAATCTAAAAAATCCTTCTGTTATGGTTTAAGATTTTAATCATAATTTCTTACTTTTTACTCATCGAAACGAACGAATAATTCACAAAATCGACGCGAAACGAATAATTGTGATTTTTTAAAATAAAGACAAAAAAACAATCTAACTCAATTAAATAACCAGAAACACCAATTACGGTAATTATTTGGTTTTTGCAAGTACTAAAATTTTGAAATACAGTAATCTGTAATTAAGAATTTATCGATTTGGTGCTGCGAAAGTAAACTGGAGCACATTTTCGACGAAACTCCGTCAAGTTGTACTGCAATAGGCAACAGGTCAAACGCAACGTCGGTCGATTGGAACTGCTGCAATTCTCGTCGGAGAGAGAGAAAGAGGAGACAGAATGATCCCCGACGTAGTCGAAGACGAAGATAAATGGCTGGCGGCTGGGATCGCCGGCCTTCAACAGAACGCCTTCTACATGCATCGCGCTCTGGTACCCATCAATTCTCTCATTCAATCTCTATACATACATACATATCGATGCATATATAGATCCTCCTGTGTTCATAAACCCTAATTCGGATCAATTCACATCAGGACTCGAACAATCTCAGGGATGCCCTCAAGTACTCCGCTCAGATGCTTTCCGAGCTTCGGACTTCACGCCTTTCCCCTCACAAATACTACGAGCTTTGTAAGCTCTAGTTTCCTATTAACTGGTCTTTAATTTCGCTTGTTCGATCCACAAACTTCATTATATTTGTTATTGATCTCCAATTGACTTGTATAATGTGGGAATTTGATTCACTAGACATGAGAGCGTTTGATGAATTGAGAAAGCTAGAGATGTTTTTCAAGGAGGAGACCCGACGGGGCTGCTCCATTATTGATCTGTACGAGCTCGTGCAGCACGCCGGTAACATATTGCCCCGACTGTAAGTGAGAATTTCATTTCACTCCTTCCTCTCTGTTTGTATTCGTTATTCTTCATCTACTGTTGTTGGTTGTGTGAGTTTGATTCGGTTCTGAATTGGATGATGATTTTATGCTACGCGTGCTCTCTTAGAATTGAAATGAGAAGGGCTCATTCGAGTGAAATGATGATAGTCTACTATTTCCTCTTTCTTTCTTTTTTGGAAAAGTAAGATGCTATATGTTGGTTAGTTTGATTTTGGAAAAGAGAAATGAAACTGAGGGTTAAATTTTAAACAGATAACGAAGCAGAGGTTTGAATTGGTCCCAACAAATAACGGAACAGACTTCGGGCTCCAAGTGATATTTTCGGTTTATGAAGCTGAATTTCTTCAAATACCCAAGTGATTTTCAATTTTGACACAAAGAAAGAGACCTGCATGGTTCAACTCGTTATAATGTTCTGTGTACAAATGAACACATAGTCACATACAGAGATGAAACATTTGTTTTCGCCCAAACCTCACTTCTCTTGTTATAATTTGCCTGTTGCTCACCGTTTATGCAACATATGCTTAGACCAATTGTGTAGAATCATGTTAGTTACTCTTCTACTGGATGCTTGTGTTCTCTGGCATGATAGTGATGGTTCTGTCATCTATGTAGCATAGACGCAGATATTGACACGGATACGGAACACGGGAATTCTAAAAAATGGACACGGACATGGTGGGGGACATGGCAAAAATAAATAATTAAATAACTATTTATAAGATATATACACTTTTCTTTTGATACATTAGATATCTACAGTGTTTGGTATATATACCTGTACACACACACACACACACACATATAGGTAAGATATACACCCACAAAGCGACATAAATATATATACAAGTACTTTCCTACATACACACACAAATAGGTATATTTATATACAGCGAGAGTCTATGTGTGGGACACCTGTGTCCCTTACTTGTTCCCCTCCAATAAGTAATGTAATTTAAGGGACACGCCACGTGTCCCCATGTCCAATACGTGGACACGGCGACCTCTGGAAGTGTTGGTGCTTCATAGTCTATCATTGATATCTCATCCAAGGATGTGGTGAATTGCATCAGGGATTAATTAGATGCTTCCTCTTAATGGACCTTATAGTCTGTGCAGTTTGTTGAAACCACCGTGCCGTAATTATCCCTTATGTTCTATTATGTATTACTCAAGTGTTATTTGTGTTTTAATTTGCTTGCTTGCTTGATTCTTGATTACAAATAACTGCTTGTATCATTTGTGTTGTAAGGGATATGCTACTTTGAAAAAATTTGGTCAGGGAAAGATCGTCTGAGCTTCTTATGTTCTTTCTTTTCTGCGTTTCAGTTTAAATGTGGTATAGATGCCCCTTATCTTTATTTGTTTAACAATAAGGCAGTTAACACATACTATGTTCCCATTAAATTTTCACTTCTGTTCCTGTTATTCCGTGTGTTTTCGGATTCATTTTTTGACTGTTCTATAGCGACACCAGCTTCTCCACATTTTAATTTACTGTGTATTTTTTGTGTTATATTTTTTCCTGCGAAAACTTTTCTGATCTTTGTTTCTGAGGTATTTTTCTGCATTGATGTTTATCAGGTATCTTCTTTGTACAGTTGGATCTGTGTACATCAAGTCTAAGGAAGCTCCTGCAAAGGATATCCTTAAGGATCTTGTGGAAATGTGCCGTGGCATACAACACCCTATACGTGGACTTTTTTTGAGGAGTTATCTTTCTCAGGTCAGCAGGGATAAATTACCAGATATTGGTTCCGAATATGAAGGGTAAGGAAATCAGTTGGTTACTTTTTTCTACTTCATTGTGACTTTAGATGGAAGAATTGTTTGACTTGGTATTGAATGGATCGGAATGTTGGTTGTTCAGTCAAAGGGAAATTGCTTTTCTCCCTTATGGTGCTATCAAGTGGCAGGATGACCATAGTATGTGGCTATGTGCCACCGCATCATTCTTGGGTGTTTCGCAAAATGGATTGGCTAAACACCTTTCCTTTTGGTGTTTTTGAGATCACCAAATTATTTGTTTTGTACTTGGATTATCATTTAGTATAGTTGATGCTATCTTCAAATCCGCAGGATGGAGTCGAGTGTTATCAGTTATGTGACCTATTGACGTGGATTTGAAATAAGTAGACAAAATGTCTGACCTCGTGATTGAAAGGAAAGAAATGGACAAACCTCTGTTAATGCTGTTTCAGTGTCGTGACTTACGACTGTTTCACACATTTGATATTCCACGTGAATGATGTGTTCTTTTGTTGATAATAAAAGTTTTTTTACCTTCTTAATCTGGAATTAGTTACTGGATTGGGTGTTGACCTGATCTGTATGAGCTTTCCATAAATCCTGTAGGGATGCTGACACTGTCATGGACGCCGTGGAGTTCGTCCTCCAGAACTTCACAGAAATGAACAAACTGTGGGTGCGGATGCATCATCAGGTTCGATCAAATTTCTGTAGAATGTGCTATCCACTCTTATGCATGGACCTGCATGGAATATTCTGAAAATTAAAAAAAAAAAAAAAAAGCACAAAAGCTTTGCATCATGCTGTGGCGCTTGCATGGCAGCAAGGTAAAAAATTATCAATCATGAAGGCATGATTTCTGGTCATGCAGGTATAATAGTGGTTGTCAATCATTCATACTGTTTGCTGATCTTGAGTTGAGGATAGCAATCGGCCTTTCTGGTCTGCAGGGACCTGCTCGGGAGAAGGAGAGACGAGAAAAGGAGAGGGGCGAGCTTCGCGATCTTGTAAGATTAGTGACCTGGAATCAGCTTATATTTTTCCACATTGGCCATAGAAGTGTGTAGGTATGCATTTACGAAAGTTTGAACTCCAAGCATTTCATGTTTTCATTAGGTTGGGAAGAACCTGCATGTCCTCAGTCAGATTGAAGGTGTTGACCTTGATATGTACAGAGAAACTGTGCTTCCCAGGGTCTTGGAGCAGGTCTGATCTGCTTATACCTCATTCACGTTGTTTGTGGGAAAATGTGTAAAATATTTGAATTTCTCTCAATCACTTTTGGTAGGTTGTCAATTGTAAAGACGAGCTTGCCCAATACTATTTGATGGATTGCGTAATTCAAGTCTTTCCTGATGAGTACCACTTGCAGACCCTTGAAATATTGTTGGGTGCTTGCCCCCAGCTTCAGGTAGTAGTATTTTATTATTACGCCACCTGTTGAACACATATTCCTGATTCGTGCTACAATTACTTAGTCAACATATTCTTCTTCCTTCATTTTTTCTTAAATTAGGCTGCTACTTCTTTGCCTTGAATTAGAGCATTGTCATGTTTAGGTAAGTGGTTTTATGATCTTATGTAGCCAAATGATTTGTGCACTTAGTGGAGAGTTGATGCAACGTGTACACTTTGAAACCGTGAAGAAACAGTTTAGGAGGTTTTCCATGCTTACAATTTCTGAAAGAATTTGTCATTTGGTTGTATGAAATATACAGTTAGGCCAGCTTGATTCCCAAATAAGGGGCTGATTGGACTATACAATAATATCCGAGGTTTGGTAAGGCATACTGGCCTGAGATGTTAAATCTTGGCCATCGCCATGGAGAATTATCTTGTCCCATGGGTTGGGGCGGGCCATCATATCATGAAATAATATTTTGCATCCAAGTGACTAAAATGCTACTCTCGGAACAGTTTCCTGGGATTCCAGGATAAGTTCTCCTGCCTGATCCTATTCGCGATGCACACAGCCATGCATGCATATCCATTTGTTCATTAAGTTGCTTCTGCACTTTAAGCAGTTTTCCTTTATGTATCGTTTCCTCTTCTTAGCCATCTATGCTGAATCACTGATAAGTTGGTTGTTTTTTCTTGAGTTCTTTTTGTTGTTTTTACTCCTCTTTTAAATTTTGAATCGTTCTCACTTATAAATAATAAAAAATTTAAAGCTTCGAAACATTCTGTTTTTATCTGTTCATCAAATGACCCTCCTTTATATATGGATTTCCTCGAAGTCTATTTGTATGCATTCTATTTGCCCGAGTCTCAGAAGTCGTGATGCATCTCCTCCAGATGTCCAAGAGTGATTTTGTACTTTGCTTACTCTTAAAGGCAAGGAAGCGATTGTATCATAATATCATAGTAGGGAGAAT
This sequence comes from Gaultheria prostrata, assembly GCA_036023075.1. NCBI lineage: Eukaryota > Viridiplantae > Streptophyta > Magnoliopsida > Ericales > Ericaceae > Gaultheria > Gaultheria prostrata. The sequence goes on along the minus strand of JAXBDA010002752.1, from coordinate 26,683 downwards.
ATTCTCTTTCCTTCAACGTGTTTTTTAAAAGTTTCTATATTATCCTTGCTCACCCAAGTCCTCTAGTTTTCTGTTCTTTTTCTTTCTTCCCCACGACGCTTCGCCTCATCGGTCAGTAAGAATTACCAACTTATTGGAAAGGAACTGCGCGTCACGAAGGTTGTCCTTGGTGATAGTAATAAGGCACACACACACAGGCTATCTCCTATGATAAATTTTCAGATTTATTGTTGACAATGACTACTAATTGTTTCAAGATTTGCATTGTGAACGTCATTCCCATGTTGGAATTATAGGCAGCATAATTGTTTTTTCCGGGTTACTTCTGTATATCTCAGGCATCCGTTGATATCAAGACGGTGCTTTCACGGTTAATGGAGAGGTTGTCAAATTATGCTGCTTCAAGTATAGAAGTGAGTAATTGAAATCTCTTATCCTGGCTTCAAAGTCCTATCAGGGGTACTAATGATGATTGAATGTTACAGGTGTTACCTGAATTCTTACAAGTAGAAGCTTTTGCAAAACTAAACAGTGCTATAGGGAAGGTAAATATTGCTTTGGTACCTTCAGAGAATCCAGGGATACTATGTTTCCTCGTTATAACTTTGTCGACTATGGAAATTGGGTTGTATATTCACTTGATTTTATTGGACTATTAGTATTTATGTCACTGCTGAGTGAAGCTGCAGTGCATATTTGTGAAGTGAACTTTAGTAAGCAACCTAACTCTTTTACCCTTTCTACTTGAAATGAAAAATCTCCCACTCATTGTTACTGCCTTCTTGATTGTCCACTCTGCTCCTGTACCAGAAAGCTCCTAACCTCCTACTTTATCTCAGTCGAGCATCGACTCGCAAATAAACCTTGGACTAACTTCTATGGTTACTTTCACGAAGGCCTTTTCCTGATCCCAGAACCTGCTTCTATGTCGAAAAGGAACACTCAGTAGGATCAAAGAAACTAGCAGACCGATCATTAAATAGCTAAAAGTAGCTTCAAATTCTTACTTCACGACACTGCACTTGGTGTTCTGCTATTGATTGTGGAACCAAGCAAACCATGCAGGGACTATAAGGCTGCAGCCTAACATCAACACCCAGATTTGCGCGACAATTAGCTAAATAAGTCACTTCCCTCTTCACATGTTGAATTAATTCAACAGCTGTTGAGAAATGGTTTCTCTGTATGAACGAACATAAGCGTCAAAAGGTTCTTGATGATCTCGCAGTTTTCATTTCTCTCTGTTTCTGTAGCTCTATAGGCAATTGAAATGAGAAAAGTTCACTTGAGTTGGCAGTTATGTGGAATTAAAGTGAAGCTATGTTTGGACACCTGTCTGTTGCTTTAAATGCTGTACATCAAACCATCCTTGCTTTAGTGTGGGTGTTCGTGGCTTTATACTTCCCTGTACTTTATGGTGATTATTGTTTCTTCCCAAATTAGGAGTGTCAAACCCCTTCTTAATAGCATTGTCCTCTTGTGTACTTCAATTTCTGCACTAACCGTTAGCAAAATTAGGAGGTGTGAAACTCGTATCTTAATTCAAATTTGATGCTTCTATTTCGATGCAGGTGATTGAAGCCCAGGTTGACATGCCTATTGCCGGAGCCGTGACTCTATATTCATCTCTTCTTACATTTACACTTAACGTCCACCCTGATCGACTTGATTATGTAAACCAAATATTGGTAGGTTTCTCTTTAGAACTCTCTCTCTCTCTCTCTCTCTCTCCCACACACACCCACAATCTTGCACACTCATTCAAACAAAGAGAGAGAAGAAGCTTTTCTCTTTACTGTATGTTGAGGCCTCTGTTGACTTCCCCACTTTATTACTTTTGGGCATGAGTCTTGAGTATTTTGACACAAAGTTGTGGGAAGAAATTTAAGCTTCATGCTTTGTTAAATTGCCTTAGGTATATTAAGACTCTGAATTGCTTATCTTTTGCTAATATTGAAGTGGTCTGAAGATTATGAATTGGGAATGTATAATCTTCTGAGTAATGTTATGAATATATTGAATGAAAGGTTTGGTGGGCATAAGTTTGTGTTTTGTAACTATGAACATGTTGAACGAGAGGTTTGGTTTGGCACCCATCCTGTTAGGATTTTTTGAGATGGGCTTAATACTATTCAAAATTTTCTTCTTCATCGTCTGTAGGGAGCATGCGTTAAGAAACTCTCTGGGAAAGGAAAGCTGGATGACAGCAGGGCAACAAAACAGATAGTTTCACTTCTAAGTGCACCCTTGGAGAAATATAATGATATTGAGACTGCGCTGAAGCTTTCTAACTATCCTCGTGTCATGGAGCACCTTGACAATGGAACAAACAAAGTCATGGCAGGTGTTATCATTCAAAGCATCATGAAAAACCGGACTAGTATTTCTACTTCTGACAAGGTATGTTCTATTTACAAGTTAGTCTGTTCTGAAACTTCTGAGAAATGTGCTTCTGAATCATATATAATTCTTGATCTTTGTAGGTCGAGGCATTGTTTGAATTGATAACAGGCCTGATCAAAGATTCAGATGAGAATCTTCATGACGAGGTGATCCATATTTCAACCATCTACTGTAACTCGTGTTGGTTACAAGTTTATGCCAAAACATAACGTTTCTTTTCTTTATATAGTCTTAACCATTTCATTATTTTTTCCCCTTTGCTTTTGAGTATGGAAAGAAGCTTTTTACACGTATTGGGGTTTTTATTCAACTGTGCACTTCATATTTCTTATTCAGGTTGACGAGGAGGATTTCAATGAGGAGCAGAATTCTGTTTCACGTCTCATTCAGATGCTGTATAATGATGATCCAGAAGAGATGTTAAAGGTAGTATTATACTTGTCTTATCTATTTTAAGTTTTTATAGATCTTGGCTCCGAAAGTAATATAAGGAGTTGATCCTTTTTGTGAACTATTACGATGTCTTTGTTTGATGTGTCTTTAAAGTTTTAACTGTTGCCACTTCCGTAAACTCCGACATTTAATTCCCAAATTATGTCATGTCTTAGTCTCTCTCTCTCTCTTCCTCCCCCATCATTTCTTTGATAAAAACCGATAAACGTATATACATGCACATGACAACTAACATTGGGTGGAGAATGGCTCGTAATGGCAGAGCTCCTTCCATGGTTGTTTGAGGACAGATTCTTTTCCTTTCTCCTTATTCTGTAATTTTAGCCTGTAGGCGTTGCATACTTGGCGAGTAGAACCAAATGGAGTAAATGGATCCAATATTACCAACCCCAAGTGATTGGGACAATGGCTTGTTGGCTTGAGTTTGAAGTTCTAGATTGAGGCGTACTTGTTCTTGCTTATTTTTGTCAATGTGGTGGTAGCATGCTTATATCTATGCAAAAATCTTCGTTTCTATTTCTGACAGTTTATTTTTGTACCCATGACCCACTGTTTATGAATCTCAGCACAGCAGTGCCTTATGTTTTTTTTGTTCTTGTTTTAATGATCTGACCATACCTTATTTTCTGCATGTCAGATCATATGTACTGTGAGGAAGCACATACTGACCGGAGGACCTAAGAGGCTTCCTTTCACTGTCCCTCCCCTTATTTTTAACGCTCTCAAGGTTTGATTTTGCTTCAGTTTTACGATGTATTGCAAAATTCTTATATTCATATGAGCACCCTATTGCCAGTTCTCTTCTGGATTTAGTTGTCATACCGTGTATCGAATCAAGAATCGAAATAGTCCTTTATAAATCATGAATCGAAGTGAATCATGAATCACTCCGATTTGGTCATGATTTGAAATGGGATGGAGCCAGAAAGTCATTAATAATCATCATAATCTTCTTTTGTAGAAGAGAAGGATTTTGTTTTGTTTTCCCCGCAAAAAACCAACTTTATGTCTATGGTATAGAATACTAGAATAACTTTGTATGAGGCATGTATGCATGCACATGCACGTGTGCGTGCTTGCTTTGTATGTTTGTATTGTATATATAGGTAGATTCGTTCGTAAATCTTTAAATGTGTTGAACATGTAAGTTAATCATTGCTCATAAGCTAAATAATAGCTCCAGTTTTGAGTTGTGTATGGTAATTTCCATAGGTTATGTATCATTGATGAATGTGGCTTTGTCAAGAAAAGTATTAAGGTGTGGCTACGAGTTGAATTTGATGAAACAATTTTCTGAATTTGAGCCTTAGCAATCAGTTGTTATATTTTTATTCTGCCAATATAGTTTTCCAGTGATATAGCCCACTGATGCAATACTAAATATTTGGCTGCGGTGAGGGTCAGATGTTAGCTCGATATTTGGTAGAACAAGGCAGACCAGTGCTTAAATTCTAACTCCATTCGGTTGATGGTTTGCAAAAAGGAAAAAGAAGAGAGGTGTTGTGGGGAGGGATCTAAAAGATTGGCGACCTCGAAAAGTATATACTCCATCTGAGATACATGACTCAAATTGCCATTAGAGAACATATAATGTATATTGATTAAAACTATATGGTTAATGTCTTTTCTAAGATGAACCTCATTATGCCAACAGTTACATTGCCCTGCCTGTTGTGCAGTTGGTTAGAAGACTGCAAGGCCAGGAAGAAAATGCTGCTGGAGAAGAGGTGGAACCTACTCCAAAGAAAATTTTCCAGATTTTGAATCAGGTAAGTTCTTGGAATCGTGAAACACACAGTTGATTCCCCGCTTGTCTTCTTGGATATCTTTATCTTAATCTTCATAGCTGTGTTTTATTTTCTTAGGGTCTTAAAGATAATGAGTACTCGAAACTGTAATAGGTTTACATTGTCAAATGTTGTCAGTTATGTTTTCTTTGCATTCCTTTTTTCTCTTTCGTCCTCTTATGAGCTATATGTCCTTCTAATCTACTGTTTCGAATCTCTAGCATCATTCTTTCGCATGAAAAGTTGGTCTTAATGTCTGTATTGATCTATTATTTCTGCAGCATTGTGTATCCAGTATCTACTCATCCATCTTCTTGTGTTTTATAATGGTTCGGTTTCTGTTTCAGACAATTGAGGCTTTGTCAGCTGTTCCAGTACCTGAACTCGCATTGAGGTTGTACTTGCAGTGTGCGGAGGTACTTGAAAATGCAAGGCCTTTAACCATTTTAACTGAATGCAAAATCATTTCTTGCTGACTTGTGCTTGCCTTTGTTCTCCTTAACCCAGGCTGCAAATGACTGTGATCTAGAACCTGTTGCCTATGAGTTTTTCACCCAAGCATATATACTTTACGAAGAAGAAGTCTCGGTAATTTTAAACTTCACTTCTGTTGTTTTGTTGTGGCCTCGTCTTCTCTTTTCTTGGAACTTAATTGTTTTCTTGGAGGTTTCCAAAATATTCCGCAAGTCTGCATGGAGTTGATACTTATTTCTTCCTGCTTCCCTGGACATGAATGTTTGGATAGGATTCAAGGGCACAGGTGACTGCGATACATCTGATTATAGGTACTCTTCAAAGGATGCACGTATTTGGTGTTGAGAACAGGGATACATTAACACATAAGGCCACCGGGGTAACTATACTAGTACATTATGTACTCTTGCTTCAGCTTATTTAGTTAAACCCCTTACATTAGGCTTTCCCTTGTGATCAGTATTCGGCAAAGCTTTTGAAGAAGCCTGATCAGTGCAGAGCTGTTTATGCATGCTCACATCTGTTTTGGCTTGATGACAGCGATAGCATGAAGGATGGAGAAAGGTAATTACATTGTTGGGCCATTTCCTTATAGCTTAAGCTTTTGGGAGAGTTGGTAACTTAAACATGGTATCAGAGCTCTGGTTGCGAGAGAGGTCTAGGGTTCAAGTCTCTCTGTTTGCATTATATTTCTCCCATTCGTATTCTGTTCTGCTCTATCCTTCAATATTTGCATCTACACAAGCAAGACGGAGTTGCATCTGAGATAGTGTGTTAGATAGCTTGATATACATTGTTGTGCCTAGTTCCCAACAACTTAAGCTTTTGGGAGAGTTGGTAACTTAAGCTACTACATACAATACCTGTTTATGTTTGTGGAATGAAGCAACCAACAAGAGAGAGACCCAAACAAGAGATTGAATACTAACTCTTTTTTTCTTGAATTTTCTTGAAATGAAAACAAGTACATGGCCATAAGGCTTACAACCCTCGATATTAGTATCAATCCTAGCAAAGCTAGAAATAAGTCGAATACTAAAAGGGTTGACAGGTTATTGATAAGAAGTTAAGAACTAGTATTAATTCTTGTGGACCGAGAAATTATTAAAATAGAACAACCAAATCAACTCAAATTGGAGAAGTAAAAATTCTCGGTTACCTTATCCTAGAAAGTTCATGGTTCCTGACCTAAAACTTTAGGATGATGGATAAAACATAGACATTCTTACTTTCCCACTGCATCACAATGCCTGCTTATCTTCGTGTCTCTAGTGATTTTAGGACCTTGTTATTCTTCCACTGCGGCTAGTTCAAGTATTTTACCTACTGGGAGATTCTGTTGCTTGGTTTCATTAATTTGGTACTTTCCCATTGATCTAGGGTGTTGCTTTGCTTGAAACGTGCTTTGAGAATTGCAAATGCTGTCCAACAAATGGCCAATGCAACAAGAGGTAGCAGCGGATCTGTCTCCCTCTTCATCGAAATATTGAACAAGTAAATATTCCCATTCTCGATCCTCTTTCCACTTCTCGGAATTTATCAAAGGAAAAACTTACCCCTTTATCGGTAATCTCAGGTATTTATATTTCTTCGAAAAGGGGAATTCAGAGATTAGTGTTTCTGCAATCGAGGGCTTGATTGAGTTAATAACGACTGAAATGCAAAGTGCCAATACGACATCGGATCCAGCGGCGGATGCTTTCTTTGCCAGTACATTGAGATACATCCAGTTCCAGAAGCAGAAAGGGGGCACGATGGGTGAGAGATACGAGCCTATTAAGGTGTGATTATCCGGATGAGAATCCATGTCGGGACAGCAACATACTATTTCCCTTCACTTGGAGGTTGAAAATGATATTCAACCTTTTGACTGCATATACACTCATAGAATAGGGCACGAGGCTGCTATGTTTTTGGAGGAAGAGGTTGCGTTTCACGCCCTAGTTTGATGCAATGTGGATTACAGGTTAGCATCGAAGTCTGTATGTGTTAGACTTACATCGTCACGTTGATTTACTGCCTGTAGTTTCAGTATCATTTGTAATGACATTACTGAATCAAGTGAGAAGTTATGGATTGACTCCAAAACTTCTCTGTTGTTTAAATCATGGCGACTCTCTTTATAAATCGGGTAATTTTCTGTGGAGTTCGTACTTTCATTTTTCCTTTCCACTAGAGGCGATAATGTTGATGTCTGTTATGTAAGTTGCGTGAGGCACTCCGAAATGAATCTTTCTGAAGATGATTTGCGCATCTTTTTTCGTTCTCTTTCTTTTCATCTGCCTTTGAGGAACGTAATAACCGTGCAATGGAAGCTTTAATAACCTTGGCAGATAAACAAACTCGCCTTTTCACGTGGTTCTGTTTTCCTGTTGGTTGACCAAACGTAAATCCTTAAACTCAAGCATCACTGTACATCATAAAGGAATAGGGGAATCGAAAGATCCGTTTTGCAGCCATAAAACTCTTGCTCGTTGGATAAACCCATGCATCGCACCTCATTCGTCACGAGGCCAGCCCCTAATGCTTGATCTTGAACTTATCTGAAAATCGATTTATCAGGCCTTCGCACAGACTCGAGGCTAGCTAATAGATATGGTTCTCTAGAGTGCTTATTTAGTTTGATCATTTATCAGGCCGTTGTTTTTTGAAGTCTTTCCGAACACATTCTAAATTGATTCGTACACAGAAAATGGGAAACAAAACAAGCAAGCTAAATTCTGAGGCACACTGAAGGGAATTTCAGATAGACGAATTTGATGCAAGCTCCTATAGGAGATAAGAAAACTGCTTCATATACAAAAATAGCATTCAAAAGAGAGGTAAAACGAGGCGAAGAAGCTGCCATCAAGTACCGAGAGCCTAGCGCTTAGCAAGCAGAAGATCTCTTTGATGGCGAGAATCAGAACAATGTCATCCCAAAAAATCACAACATTCCAAAGGGACATTTACTCCAATGAGAGTTGCGGTGTAGCAGCAAAGTTGTTAGGCAACTACAGCTAACGAGATTGTCAACATCACACAACAATTTTTGGCCAAGTAAATATCTAAACAACATCACAACTATTGAGGACATCTTTATATTAAGGAATATCAATCAATCATTGCAAAGAAAATATACGCTCGTATCTAGGAAATTCCGGTCAATTAGTACATCCAAGCAAATCACAACCGGGTGGGGAGAATGGGGTGGGTAAAACATAGCATGGCTCTGTAGAAATAGAACGGAACAATACAGAATGAAATTTCCACCTCACAGCTTAAGAGATCCCAAGAGGTAGGAGTCGAATATCCGCTTGATGAAAGGTGAAGGTCAACGGAGACTACAATCCAGTACCTCTTGCTTCCTGAAAGACAAATGGAACGGAAAAGGATACCAGGGACAAATATGATGAGAATTGCATGGAGAGAGAATATCTCTTCGAACTTCTTCTTGTTTCACAATATGGAGCAAACTTTTTGTGCCTTTCCTTTCTTTTTCTTCTGTTTGGGTGGCTGGAGCACGACTTTGATGGCAGCATCAAAAACAGCCTTCACGTTCTGCCATAACAAGAATGTTTAGCACAAGACCCGTCATCAGAACGAAAAATGTCAACAAGAGAGTGCAAGAATTTTGGGACATGGCACAAATACCTGCTGCGTTTTCGAACTACATTCAATGTAAGCAGGTGCCCCTATCAACTTCCTCAGCTCCTCCCCCTTGAAGCATAAAAAGGAAGCAAATAGTCAATGTGAAAGAAACGAGGCTGAGGGGAAAAGCATCGGACAAATAATGTCAGAGATGTGAAGGAGTAGTCTTTACTTGAACAGTTGTAATTGGCACGGCACCAGGATGGTCTATAAAGAATTGCTTATCATCCCGAAGATCTGAGGCCATTATGGGCAAAATTGCACTATAATAAGAGAAGTACATTGCGGAATATGTAATAACATGCGCCAAATTGACTTTTTGACAGAAGCAGAATGACAACAGGCCAACAGTATGGGGAATTGCACTTTGGAAATTTATGACCAGAAAACAAACACATCTTATGCTCACACTTCAAGGAAAAGCCAAAAATTCAGAGTCAACAAGGAAGTACAATGGTAAAAGAAATCAACAATTTTTCCACAAAAAATCCTTTTCCATTTCTCCTCTGCTGGGCTGCCATAAAAAATTTCTACTTCTGACTCGAAGAAAAGTTTAGACGAGTTGACCTAATGCTGACTGATGTGAATCTAAGTACGTGTTTTATGGTCATGCACATAAGAATTATAAGATCTTTGTAGGAATAGTATAACTTCATAAACAGAAGTGACACCAGGCCATTCAACCAAGCAGGTAGGAGGCTGTTAACTTTTTCAACCAGAATAAAACGTCCCAAAACACTGCTGCATTTCTGGAAGGAGAAAAAGACCTTCAAACCTCTGATAAATTAATCAAAGAAACTAATTATGCAAATGAACCAAATTTAACTAACCAAAATAAAATCAGATAGCCATTTTATACAAAAAATTTAGATGAAAGCAGATTGGAATCAACATTCATTCTTGCATTCAATCTAAAAGAGCCAAATAATTCAGGAAATAAAATTTGAATAGCAAACTGTGTCGTAAGCTATGAGAGTCAATCTGATCACACACACCAAAAAAAAGGCTATGAGATTCGATATGACATTAGAGTGGACTAACCAAGTTTTGTTCCAACAAGAACTATAGGGACGCCAGGAGCATAATGCTTCAATTCAGGAATCCACTGCAATAAACAAGGTAATTAAAAAAATGAGCTGTAAATATTTTGTTGCATCCTGAAAAGAGATAATATCCTTGAGAGAGAGATAAGGGTCCAATCTAAACCATGATGTCCTCACCTTTTTGGAAACATTTTCATAGCTGGCCTTGCTAATGAGAGAGAATGCCAGGATGAAAACATCTGCCCCACGGTAACTCAATGGTCTTAATCTATTGTAATCCTCCTGTCCTGTTCCACACAATGATGATAACATAAAACACATTTGTACTCTTCATGGGTGCAAGAAACAAAAGGATTATGCTTCACAACCAAATAAACTTATTAAACTGCCACATTACGGAAAACAAAGGAAATATATATGATGATAATACAAACTTACCAGCAGTGTCCCACAATCCAAGGTTAACAGTTGCTCCATTGACGACCACATTTGCACTGAAATTGTCGAATACAGTAGGCACATAATCCTGATCCCCATAACAAAACAAAATCTCAAGAAGGTTACAGACTTACAGAAATCAGCGCCAAACATGAATCAAAAAATTCCGAGAGAATCACACACATCACATATTGGACAAGAAGGAAACGATCCGATGATGATCGCTTATCAGGGTGAGAGAACCACAAAAAAAAAAAACTATTCAATTAGAACGTTCTTTTGGCTCACCATTTTTTAACCTAATTTGTTATCCAAACGTAAGAAAGAATCATTTTTCTCGTCATTTCTTATCATCACTTGTCTGTCATATCCCACACATTGAACAGGTTCTTTACGCTCGCACAACCATTACCAGAGTTCAAATCACTACCTCTATTCCCGTATAATATTAGCTACAGCATCACATAAAAGACTCGGTAGGAGTCCTTTTGTGCGATATTGCGACTGAAATTACAGAGGTACAGAGGCAAATGTCTCACAGGTGACCTAGCGCCCCATTACCATAATCTCTCAAAACATATAAACCCAATAAAAATCTCAAATTGAGAAAGAAACAAACAAGAAACTCAGTAAAGAAAGCAATTGTATAGGAAAACTAAAGAACAAGTCTTTTAACATAACAAAATACAGACAGGGTAAAAAAAAAAAAAAACAAAGAGATACAGGACGGTAGCTCACGGTGGGAAATGTGTTGCTGGTGTAGGATATCAGGAGACAGGTCTTTCCGACGGCGCCGTCACCGACCGTGACGCACTTTATGAACCTCGAAGCACTCATTTTTTTGTTAACCCCTTTTCAGATCTTCTTCAGAAGACCTGATCACAAAATCACACCCCAATGTCGTCGTCTTCGTCCTCCTCTCTCTATCTCTCTTGTTCTTTCCTGTTTCCCCAATCACACACACGTAGAAGACGATGAGAATTCAGAGAAAACCCTAACCCTAGTTGAGAAACAAGCGGGGATTAATTGGGAAAATGTGACTGAAACTGGAGAGAAGAAATGCCAGCGCTGGCCCTAGAGAGGAATGAATGTGGTTGATGAAGGAAATCTAGAGAGAGAGAGGAGAGAGAGAGATTGGTTTTGTTTTTGGTCGTTGGTGAAGGGCTGTTTTTTAGCCGGGAAAGAATGCCGTTAAACCGGATCGTTACTGGTTGTAAAGAGGCGGTTTTATCGGGACTCAGATTGGACCACTAGTACTTCGGCCCAAAAGGCCTAAAGCCCATCTGACTTTTTTTTTTTTTTTCCTTTTTTCTTCCAGATCTGGATTTTCTTTCTTCTTTTTGTTTTTGTTTTTTTCTTCAAATTAAATTGGACTTTCTTTTCTTTGTTCTCTAGAAATTACTTTTAAAACAACACCTATTGGTTAAAGAGAGTTTTTGGGTTTTAATTATGAGAATTTGGTGGGTTCATGTCATATACGCGGATCATTGTATTTTTTGATTGCGTGTCTCGTTTAGTCCTACTCGGTATACTAATACCAAGTGAAATCAATTTAGTGCGTGTTTGAAATGTCACAATTTATAATAAAAAATTCTTGCTTGAGTTGTCTTTATTGAACTTCATTTCAACCTATTGGTCAGTAATTTTAAGCCTCACTGAGACGAATCAAAAAATTTCACCGAAATAATTAAAAGCAAAAATAGAGTGAGAAATAAGCAATAACATCTACGAGAACCAAACCTAGGCTCATTCCTCACTCCTCTGCCAACTTAGACTTGCATGGATTTTGAACCTCTATTGGTTCCATGTGTAAAATTTGCATATAGATAGTTTCACATCTTTATTAATGATGATTTTAGTCTAACAGATAATTTAAGTATAAATGTACAGCTCAATTTAAATAAATATGCTCTTTATGTTCAGAAGTATCACTTTATTTGAATATACAAGATTCGGAAAAAATGCAAATAATAAATTTTACTAAAAAGATGAACCTCACTTCCACCAAACTCTAAACAAAAATAATCTAAAAATATCAAAATTGAAACGGAAAAGGAAATTCTTTATTGGTTTAGCGACAAGGGCAGCCCCACATGAAATCATATCGAATACAATTTGGTAGTGGCTTCTCTACCGGTACAATATAGCCAAAAATAAAAATAAATGAAAGAGTAACCTAAAGCACATAGGAAAACCAATAATGGACCTATATAACAACATCAACAAAATCTGAAAAGTAAAAATACTAATTATTAATTACCAAAATCATCAGGAAGTTGGGTCATGACTTGCAAAATGCATGGAGTGTTTCATCAAGTGCCTTTCTGTCATAATCCCCAGTGAAAACACAATTGCCTAATGGACCTTTCAAGAGGATCAGCCTTAATAGTCCATCAGCCACCTTTTTATCCACCTGTCATAAAATATAAAAAGAAAAATGATAGAGAGATATTTCAAACTTGGTAAAACTATACTTCCCAGGTCCCAGTTTATTGATTTGATTAACGGAAACGAGATATTTCAAACTTGGTAAAACTATACTTCCCAGGTCCCAGTTTATTGATTTGATTAACGGAAACGACTGATGAACCTAGACAACAAAATGAGGAGGGGAGCACTAAATTTGAATCTCTTACCGCCATGACAGACTTGAACATTTCAACTGTCATTGTATCAGGAGGAGAAGTAGGTAGTTTAGCTTGTTTTAAAATGTTGTGAACTCGCTTCACTATCGATTCATCAATCCAACCAAGGCGGTATGACATGTCAACAGCCATGACCTGAACAAGGACACAATCACATTTAGCATTAGCATATGGATAGTTAATCTTATAAATCCCTCTCTTCATTTTGGGTAACTGAGAATAGTTCAAAATACCGTGCCAGCTGCAACAGCTTCTCCATGAAGCCACTGCCCATAGCCATAACCGGTTTCTATAGCCTGCAAAAAGATGTGACGCATGATGATGAGGACTGCCCGGAAACACAAAACAGACAGCTTTAATAAGACAATATATGTCCAATCATATTTTCAATTGAAAAGGAGAAGATCATGTGTGCATATGATGGAAGAAAAAGATGCAATGAAATATTGACCTAACTATGATTTTTGACAATTAGTTCTTCCTTTCCTTTTTGGTGGGGGGTTGTCGGCCAATGGTGCTTTCTGAACCTAACCTCAATAGGTCACTTGATGATCCAAGAAGAGTCATACTGTACTAAAAATGACCTCAGAGCTAGTAAGTAAAAGATTAGCTGCCTCCACAATTTTATGATACTGCAACTTTCTTGATGTTCACTAGAATGTTTTGCGAAACGTTCAAATAGACAAAGATCATCAAGCAACATTAATTGGAAGTGAAGGCCACGGCCTTGTAAAAAAATCAGGGACAAACATGACAAAGAGTACACACAAATCCTTCCAAATGTAATGAAAAATTTGCTCATGCAATAGGCACCAAGAATGAAAAGAAGGTTTTGCAAGCCAAACAAAAGAGAATATTTTCAAGTGCTGAAAACCAAGACTTACATGGCCAAAAGTGTGACCTAAGTTCAGTGTTGCCCTCAGTCCACTTTCCCTCTCATCCAAGGATACCACCTCAGCCTTGTTTTCGCAAGATCGCTTGATGGCATAAGCTAGTGCACTGGGATCCCTGCAAGAAGCAAACCATTTTCCTTCTGGTAAATTCCAAGCACACACTTTTGCAATCAGAATTTGAACATCGTACATCAATGACTATATTATGCTAAGTGAAAAAGGAATGATATTCAACACATTCTAACGATGTAAAACACAATAAATCCTTTTTAGCTCCATTTCCCGTAAGTCCATTGGTGACGAAAATGTTTCACCTCATAAGAAAGATGGTTACAAGGATAAAGATGTATCTTTACCTCGCCATCAAAGCGGGCATATTTCTCTCTTGCCACTCAAAAAATTCAGCATCCCTTATAAGCCCATACTTTATAACCTCAGCAAGCCCTGATCCTAATTCTCTATCTGGCAATGTGTACAGTGTGTCAGTATCTATCAGCACACTTTGAGGCTGATAGAAGGCACCAATCAAATTTTTTCCAAGACGGTGGTTTATTCCGGTTTTGCCCCCGACAGAAGAATCCACCTGAAAAGGGAAAGAGAATAGACAATCAGCTGAATACAAACAAATAAAAATGTGGTCCAAGAGACAAAACATGGAAGAATTGTTAGGAGTTGCAACAAACTTGCGCCATCACAGTCGTCGGAATCTGAATGAAATTAACTCCACGGAGGAAGGAGGCAGCTGCAAATCCACACATGTCACCAATGACACCGCCACCAAGGGCAACACACGTACAGCGTCGATCCAATCGGGACTCAATTGCCTTGTCAAAAACTTTCATGAGAGTGTCCTATAAAAGTTTTATAACAATAAACCTTTCGCATTAACAACCATTACTCCAAAAGATGTATAAGAAAATGTAACAGAACAAAGCCTCATTAGACGTACCATGTTCTTGTACTTTTCCCCATCTGGTAAGATCACACTTTCAACTGAAACATTTGGGTTCCCATATGTTAGAGCACTAACAACTTTATCCAAGCAGATTGGCGCAATTGTGGTGTTAGTGACTACAAGGACTCTCTTGCCATGAACATGCCTACAGAATAACGAAACACGAACTAAAAAACACAAACTAAACTAACAAATAAAACACCAAAATATTGAATTTCCAAACTGGTTCAATTCCTTTTCTCTCATGGGCAAAACAATTCCTTTTATCACTGTGTCATTTTTTCACGGCTAAAGAAGTAAGAAAGATACAAAGACTTACCAAACAAAGGGATGTGGAAAGTTTGTTTAAGTAAAAAGTACATTTGAAATCTTAAACTATATAGTTCAGTTGTCCAGTTTCAGAGGAGACAAAAAGGTAGGCTTAGTCAAAGTGAAACATTACACTGCTATAATTATTTCCTTTTGTGGACCAATTCGCGATGGCTAAAAAAGCAGCAAACTGATAACCAACTAACAAGGAGGAAAGAAACTGATCAAACTGCTGAGAAGTAGGAACTCAAGCCAGACACGTACAGACTGTTAAAGTGTTTTGCTACACAAACTGAAAGAGAACTCGTCAATGAAATGTGACGACCTCCTAATGATTACGGCCTCGCTGCACTAAGTTTCAATCTATAGCAGAAACTTCGCTTTCTAGGTGAAAATCTGGGTTCATGTAAATATGGATATCCACGAGCAATACTTCTTTAAATGTAAGAAGGCATCTTACATCAAAATGACCTGAGAATCCGTATTCACAACTCATTTCATGAATCAACTTGCCTCACTATAAACAGTTCCGCTCGAAAGAGCAGCTCGAGAACACTAGAAAAGACAATTAAATTATTCTAGGGCTGCCTAGATAGGACATGGAATGGACTAAAACCAAAAAAAAATAAAAAATGATTGTGCAACAACTTCAGAAGCCATTGTAAAAGCGAATCAAATTAGTAGCACATTTCAAATTTTCAATGTCCAAAACTGTGCCTTCTTTGCCTTCAACTGTCAATACCAATTTCACCTTCCCAGCATTACGTTTTGTCGCACCTTGACCTAAATACACGAAACTTAATGTGAACAAAATTGGAATTGGACAGCGATGGCAAGAGTGAGAAACCGAGTACCTCTGGAGAAGATCCAGTTGAATAAAATCTTTACTCCAATTTTTAAGGCCATTTTCTCCCTCTCAATTTTACAATTATGTTATTAATGAAGACTTTACTTAAATTTATGCCTACATTTGCTTTTGGCCATTGGAGTGTTCCATATCAAATCAAGTTGTTAACTCAAAATTTTACTCAAATTTGGGTAAAAATTTGAGTAGAGGGTGGAGATGAGTTGATAGCTAAACTAAGTCCCAAAACTTAATGTGAACAAAATCGGAATTGGACAGCGATGGCAAGAGTAAGAAAATGAGTACCTCTGGAGAAGATCCGGTTGATCGAGAAGTCCAGACCCAATATAAATCGGGTAGCTCCGATTGCCCAAATCGACCTCAACGATTGTAGGAACATTGGGAGTCGTTTTACTCGGTGACTGGTCAATTACCTGAGCTGTGGCACTCACTCTCAACCGTCTTCGAGCGACATTAGAACAAGAATTAAGCTTGAGGTTCAATGGGGAAGAGAGTCGGAGAAAGGCAGAGTCGGGGGTTCGGAACGGGAGGAAGACGTCGGCGGTGGTGGCGGATTTGGAGAGAGAAAGAAAGTGGTTGGGAGATAGAGAGGAGGCGGCCATGGCTGTTGGCTGTGCGGGAAAGCGAGATTTGTTGGTAGGTGAAGACGACGACGTTCGTTTCGAGTGGAGGTTTGGTGAGAGGCTTTCAGATTTACAAGTCCACCTATTTTAAAAAATTCATTAAGGACAAAAATAATCTAAATTTCTGTGATTTATTGAATTACTTTTTGTTGTTATGCAAAAATTTAAGTTTGGCTATTAGTAATTTTGTATTTTTTAGATTTCTCAGACTAACCAATAAACCACAAATAATTGGCGCAAAATTAATGAATGCGATTTTTTTTTTGAATATAGAGAAAAAAAATACTCCACTTATGGTTTATTAGCCAAAGCAAGCTTGAGGTTGTTTTCTCGTTACGGGAGTATTTGTTTATTTTTTCACTTTAGCTAGTTTTTCGATGCGAAGAATTGAAAAAATAAAAAATTATAATTTAAACTTAAATTTTATTTTTGAATTAAGATAGAATATTTTCGTCTTTATTCCAATTGTTTTCTTAATAATTGCATGTCCGGGCCAGTTTATGCGCACCTTGAATAATTTCAGAACCTTGAAGGTAATGACCGGCGTAACCTCCAATGACCAAAGTTTGCTGTCAAGGAGAATTGAATCTTCTGAGACGCGGAGCAAACCCCATTGGCCATGGATAGGGCTGCAAATGAACCGAACTGCTTGCGAGCAGCTTGTGGCTCGCTTGATAAGTAAAGGAGCTGAGCTCGAGCTCGATTTTCAGGCTCGTTCAATTAACGAGCTCGCAAAAGCTCGTCTCGGCTCGCAAAAGCTCGACTCGATTCTATAGGCTCGTCTCGTTAAGTAAATTATCCTGGATCGACTCGTTCATGACCGAGCTGTGCTCTAGCTTGATTTTTCGGCTTGTTTACTTAACAAGCCGAGCTCGAACACTGTAAAGCTCGGCTGGGCTTGTCTCATTTGCACCCCTAGCCATGGATGATGAAAGTGAAAAAACTTTCACTTGAGGACTGTTACGTAATAGGTTATAGTCAGGGGGTTCTCTGTAAATCATTTTCCCTCCATCTTCTACCCTACGCTGCTGTACCACCCCCAAAACCCCCGCGCTTTTTTTCCCGCACCCATATATACATATACAGCTATATATATCGATTCTCTCTCTTCATTTTGTAATACATTTCTGTTTTGGTGAATTCTTTTGAGGTTCGGGATTCGACGAAGCTCTCATTTAGGGTTTGATTAGCGTCTTTACTTTTCTCTGATCATGGAGGAGGAACCTACTAGTTGTTTCTGTACTTGAACTCTATAACTAGGGATTTGCATTATCAATCGATGGGGAAGAGGAAGACGATTGTGCTGTCGTCATCAGACGACGATGATAAAAGCTTCTCATTGCGTTCCAAGACCAGCAACTCGAAGGCGAAATCGAGACCATCATCGGTGCGTCGTGCGAATAGCACGAGGTCCAAGAAGGCACGCCTCTCGGATTCTTGTGCTATTTCGTGCAAAGAATCCAATGGTTTTGATGAGGTATTATAAATGGAGTTGGAGTTGAGTTGAGTTGAATTGAAGTTTATTCAGTTTTAAGGTTGTATATTTCGTATGAGTTCTTTGTTTTGGGGATAAGTTGATGTGTAGCTGTTTGAAAGATTTGCGTGCGTTTGGCAATGTGGACTTCCGGTTTGGAATTGATATTGGAAGCGAAGGCTTATATATTATTAACTTCAGTACCCATATTCTCTCAATTCTGATACCAAAGGCACAAATTTGATGCTCCCAAACTCACTCTTGTATTAAGGATTTGTTCCGAACCCCGAAACAGTTATGTAACTTACTTTACTGTCCATTTTCTCCTCGTCTCAAAATCTTGCATATTAGATAATTATATGACAGCAATCCAGTAGGACTCAATTGATCTTTGATCAGTTTTTAATTCCCCTTTTTTACTTTTTTGTAGCAAGCATGATTTTAGCTCTGGTCTATTACTCTTTTTTTCTTTTTTTTTTGACCGGGGAAATAAATTTTATTCATACTCGATAAAGGGTACATCCAGATGGATTAAATGAAGCGTGATAGCTAGGAGATACATCCTAACAAGGTCAGCAGCACCCAAATCCCAGCAAATTGTGTGCTTAACATTTAACCCAAAAAAGAAGAAAACACAAAAGATCCAACAAAGTGTTGAATGGGAAACACCCTCCCATAGGGTAAACAAGGCTACTAAAGATGTCCATGTGGATTCTGGATTAGGCCCTTAATTTCTGATCAATTTTTTGGATGGGGTGAGTGAAGAGTTGTATCTAAGTTTTTTTTTTTTTGTCTTGTTTTTTTTTATTTGAAGTGCTGAGAATCTGACATTTGATGTTGCCTCCTGCAGATGAAACTGTTCTGTGAGGATTTCGATGAAGGCTTTAGTGGTTTCAGGATGTCTGCTGGTATGAGATCAGTATAGGTTTTACATTTAAGATGCGTTACATTTTGTATAGATTTTATTTCTTTTTTGTTTCTTATTGGTCACTGTGTCCTTGATATGAGAACTAAATTTACCATCTCTAGAATATCATGCTCTGCACTTTTTGTTTTGATGGTGGGTAATAATCTTCTTTCTGGTATCATCTTTTTAGCCACTTCACTCCTGAGGTGATTTTAGAATTGAAATCAGGTTCTGGAAGGAGCAACGGGAAGGACTTATGGGTGGATAAATATAAGCCCCGTTCCTTGGAAGAGTTAGCAGTTCACAAAAAGAAGGTAAAGTTAGTTTGCTTTAATTCACAGTTATGAACTCTTCAGTGATATCTCCTTGGTTCTTGGATGTGCAGGTTGAAGAAGTTAAAATGTGGCTTGAGGAAAGATTGAAAAGGCAAAAGGTACAATAAACATGAATGTTACGAGATTTGAATTTTCATAAAGCAATGATGTTTCCCATTCTGACTATTTGTTGGATCCATAAACCGCGGAATTAATGATCTTCTCAATTTCACTATTGCTTATGTGCTGAGGATCAATAGTAACACGCATAAACTCTGGATGGTTGTTTGTCTTTTATTTTCTATTGGCTTTGTTGAGGCTTATATTCGGGAAGTGTTTGTTATTGTAGAACTCTTCCTGTATATGCGTTTTTCCTTGTAGTGCTGGCTGCAAGCCACATTGATCATGGTGCGACACTTCCGTTCAATTTTGAGTGGTAGGCTGGAACTGGATCCATGTCGCAGCCTTATTCTTCACACACTTTGCATTAGTTGAAGTTTCACTAGGACAATCAGGTGACGAAGCTAATGATGGTTGTAAAAATTAAATTGATGATGATGATTGCATGAGCTTGCTTTTGTAGTATACATCCTTCATCCCCTAGTTATCCTGGGCACAAGTAAAAGATAACTAATGAGGATAATACTTTTGTTGTGTGAATTTTGGGGTACATTGAATGCCAATGTTTAAGGAAAATTCTTCCTGAAATCATTGGTTGTAAAGACCAGCAGCTTATTATTTTTTGGCTTCCTTACTGCTGCTCGCTTTTCCTTCCAATTTTTCACGGTAAGATGATTGCTTGCCTTGTCATCCCAGCAGTGGTCGGTATGTGAATATTATCTAGACCTTGAGAATTTTGGATCTGGGACTTAAGTTTCCTGTCTTCCTGAGAGCAGGAAGTGAAATGTCATCTTATTTACGTAAAAACTGTATCTGCCTCTTGTATCAACCTGGCCTGGAAAAATTATTGCTTAATCTTTGTCCCGTCACAACAAATTATTGGTTAGTTTTTTAGGTCTTCTTCACTCAATTTCTACTTCCTTCCACTCTATAATTTCATATGCATGTGCATATATGCAATTTGATCCTTCAGCATGTGTTGTTAATCTGGTTTGTGGAAACTCAACTTGTTTCTTCATTAATTGCAGGAGGAATTTTTCAATAATGTCCTGGTCATCAGTGGACAAGCTGGAGTTGGAAAATCTGTATGTTGTCGCTATTAGTCTTCCATAGGTTTAGCCTTTCATCCTGTAATTTAAATATAGGCCAAAATATTTCTTTTTTTTGCCTTGTGTATATGCTATAGGACTGAAATAACATTCGAGTTTGATGCTTTCTCGTCTTGTAGGCAACTGTTCATGTGATTGCATCTCATCTTGGAGCCACGGTATGCGAGTGGAACACGCCTACTCCAACAATTTGGCAGGAACATTTGCATAACTCCAATTCAGGTACGTCTTCTGACTTTATAATCTGTAGTAGTGTTTTCCTGTCACCATGCTAGTGTAAGATGTATTTTCATCAGGATGAGAATGCAAATCACTAGCAGTTTATTATTTCCTCATTGTATGCCTGTGTCCATGTTACTAGGAGTACGCTACATGTCAAAGTTGGATGAGTTTGAAAATTTCATTGAGAGGACAAGGAAGTATGGATTAATTCCCTCATCATTTGGCGGAGGATCACAAGCGTCAGTGATACTCCTAATTGATGATCTTCCTGTGGCCAATGGTAGAGTTGCTTATGAGAAACTAAACAAGTGTATGCATCTTCTTGTGCAATCTGCTCTAGTTCCAACAGTCATATCCATAACCAACTGTGGTGAGGCAGACTCTTCGGATAATAGCCCACAGAACTGGGAAGAACTTCAGTTATCTCTTCAGAGAGCTGGTGCTTGTAAGGTTGCGCTTTTTATTCAACTTTATTTATACTTGATCCAAGTCATCTACTGAATGCTTATTTCAATTTACTTAGGGAAATATTTCAGGTGGCTTTCAATCCTATTACGGTGAACTCCATTAAGAAGACACTTTCCAGAATATGCAGAGAAGAGCACGTGAATGTGGATGGTGAACAAATAGATCTAATAGCGAAAGCCAGTGGAGGTGATATCAGACATGCAATCACGTCTCTACAGTACTTCAGTGTGAAACCACACCACAGGCTTTCATTATCCTCTTCCAATGGTACTCCTACTTATTTCAAAGAACGATCAGATGAGATGGATCGCCTGGATGATAGATTTTCTTTACCATTTGGGAGAGATGAAACTCTCTCTCTGTTTCATGCCCTTGGAAAATTTCTTCACAACAAAAGAGAGACAGAAAATTCTACTTCATTTGGTAAGTTCTGATGGAGTGATGGGATTTATGTAAGCTAAAGATTGTACGCGATAAAGCAATTCAATGTTGATGCCATTCGTATTTCAGGACAGTTTGAATATGATGTTTCTTACCAGTGGTGAAGGTACCACTACGGAATATCCAATATAAATACACACGCACACATACACACTGGAAATATAGATGTGGCTCTCTTTTTAATCATATGTTGAGGTCCCTGAGACAAGTCTTTTGTGTGTAATGTTTTCATTCTCCATTGACTTTTTTTGGTGTCTACTCTTGCTTTAGTCTCTTTCTAAGTTGATATTATATTCTTATGTAGAGCAAGATGCATTTCTTGTGAAGGATAGATTTGCCAGACTTCCGGGAAAAATGGATGCTCCAGAAAAGGTTCTTTGTAAAGCACATGGTCAAGCAAGGCCTGTCACTGATTTTCTGCATGAAAATGGTAATGTCGTACCCTCCCCAGAAAAGTGGTGACAAACTTCATGGTTGCAGATGTTGCGAACATTGTAGAACTTTTTTCTTTTGCCTGATATATACTATATAAAGTGCATTGCTGGTGGGCAGCTTGATCTTGTGTTTAGATTTTAAATTCAGTGTCCATGCCCAACAATGTTCGTAGGGATTAACCCCTTTTTATGGTTGGTTTGTGCATGTTCATGCTTCCACAAACAACCAAAACTTGTTTACCAAGCTAGCATTCATTTTGCTGTATCGAAATTGTATG
This sequence comes from Gaultheria prostrata, assembly GCA_036023075.1. Classification (NCBI taxonomy): domain Eukaryota; kingdom Viridiplantae; phylum Streptophyta; class Magnoliopsida; order Ericales; family Ericaceae; genus Gaultheria; species Gaultheria prostrata. The sequence goes on along the minus strand of JAXBDA010002752.1, from coordinate 4,398 downwards.
GAAGTGCTCATTGATGACATTACATTGACAACTCAAGTTCATAGTGTCTCAGACAAATTAGTGTTGTCGGTTGATGATTTGATAAATTGAGTGCAACTCTTAAAGTTGAGAAACGATTTCTTTTAGTAATGTTTGTCTGACGAGGTTCTGCTCTTTGAAGTAGCATGCTTAACGTTTTTTAATGATTTGGATTGAAAATGTACAAAGTCAATGGTGCACTTCTGTTTGCGTCAAGTCTCTTTATGTATTATACTATTCTTATTCATTTTCGCATCTTTTGTTTCCCTGCCAAATTTTTCCGTAATCCTAATGTGTTTTTACTCAATTTACTTGTTAGTTTCTTCACTATTCTCTCTTAATTTGGCAACTCCGTCTACAGATCCATGATCGAAATGCAGCGTTAAAATAGTGATATAGTTTGTTGAAATTACCAATGGAATCCTCTTCTAGTTTCCCAATGGGCCTTCCTGCTAGTATAAGAGGATCCTATGTTCGGTATTGGAGGGTCCGGAATAGCATATGAGAAGTAGAAGGAAAGGAGAGGGGAAACAAATGTAGTTCTTTTTTCTTTTTGACAAAAACTAGAAATACAATCCAAAGTAAAGGTCATCCATGAGTTAAGAGGGTAATTGTTTCCTATGATTAAATTGTTAAACCAGCTGCGAACAATTTTCGGTGGCTCTCACTTTCAACTTTCTTGTAGTTCTAGATTTCCTGAGTGAGGAGGCAATAGATGATGCTTGTGTAGTGACTTCATACCTCAGTGATGCCGACTCCCTTCTTGCTTCACTAAGTGGAACTATAACCAGAAATTATGAGGCAGAGAATGTTGTACAGTCTGCTGCTGCTTCAGTCGCTGTCCGAGGGGTGCTATTTGGAAATTTTCATCCGTTGTCTTCCAGGTATTTATTTACGCAGCACTTCTATTCTTTCATTAATTTATTATCAGTCATTGTTTCAAACTCCAGCAATGACTTCTACAAGTTGAGTATAATTGTGAATTCCTGTTGCAATCAGGTGGCATACTATTCGACGTCCAAGTCTCTGGCAGGTTGAGCAATCATTACGCTACAATAAGGTCTGTTTTAATTGCGGTGCATTTTCCCAAATTTAAGTCAGAAAACTGAGCATTCCACAAGTGAAACCCTGTGAGGGAGCATTTTTTGCATGGGTCTGGAACACCATGGCGGCACTGTCCCCAAGTAATTGGGGTTTAGAAATTTGAGAAAGTACCATGACGTTTGAAATATAGTTAGAAAAAAAAGTGGCTAGTGTGTCGCTCACCCACAATACATTCTGCACCTCTATTAATCGTACACGCCACAGCAGCATGCTGACTTGGTGTTCCGAAGTCCAGACCTACTGTCTTTGTGAGAGAAAATAGTTGATGGGACACTACATAAACGATCTTGTTTGTATTAATTTTTGCGTTGGTAAGAAATTAATGGTTTCAATTTGACTTCAATAATTGGGACTCAGAACGTTACCTTGATACTACTACTTGCCTTCTGGTTGTGCTTCTGGGAGCTACTTATCTGCCGTTCTTGTACTTCGGTCCCCATTTCCACCTATTTTCACTGACTTCATTTTTGCATAAAAAACAAAAAGGGGTAAAAGTTCAATCTATTCCTAGCTATGTGATTCTCGATTACATCCGGGTAGACCATAATCTTTGTAGTAACTACTCACTAGGTTGCAAACTCATTAGAAGTGTGAATTCTGTTTTACTTTTACGATGTCTGCTTCCATCCTCATGAATGGCTTTTGTGTTCTCAATTGATTTCAGCTAGAGATGGTAAGGCAGAGATGCATCGCGGATGATGGCATAAGCTTGTCTGACATGTCAGTTGTTGCTACTGAGTTTAAACCTGCCCTTAAATGGCTCGGGTTTAGAGAATCCAAAAGTCTTGAATCTCAAAACGTATCAGACAAGGATCTTATGCTGGATGATGAAAGTGCCGACGGCACTAGTTTCGACGACAAAGGTAACGAGACCAGCGACGATGAAATAGAAGATTGGTAATGCAGAGGAATCATATCTGAAAAGAGGCCCGAAATGTGGGTTCTTTCTTTGTAAATTTTGTAAATCGCTTGTTAAAGTTTGTGGCTTTCCATTCCCCCATTTTTCCATTTTAGATTGTTGAATTTCCTATTTCAATGCAATTTTCGAATTTAGTATTTGTAGTAGTTTCGTCAGTAATAAAGTCTCTCTCATTTTGCTTATGTTTTTTTTTTTTTTTCCGGTATACTCCCTCAGTCCCCAAATTTTGGTTCTAGTTCTATTCTAAATGGAAAATAAACTACTTATAACGTTAATTCGGGAATGAATTTTATATTCAATATCGATATTGTTTGATATATCTCAATTAGTTTTATAAAACAATATTTTCAAAATTACGTAAAACAATGTAAATTACGAGATATAATCAATTGAAAAATGACATGAACTCCCAAAAATGATCAAAATTTGGGGACGGAGGGAGTACATAAATGAGGGATTAGAGGAGTTAGGGAGTTAATAGTAACCATGGGAGCCGAGCACCTCCTTCATAGGACTCGAACTCAAGACCTCTCTCTTCAAGGAAAGAGTAAAGAACCAATCGCACTCATGTTTTTTGAATGATTCGATTGACTTTATAAGATCTCATTTTCCATCTCTCATTTTGCTATTTTTTTTTTTTTGTCAATATTATATACATCAGTGGGTGATTAGAGGGGAGTTAGAGAGTTAGTAGTAACCACGGGAGCCAAGCACCTCTTTCCTGAGGACTCGAATTCAAGACCTTTTCCTTGAAGGGAAGAGTAAAGAACCAATCGCAAGAACTGGCTGTTTTTCTTTTTTTTTTGCTAATGTTAGATGAGTACCATTCCCCCCCCCCCCCCGATATGGGTTGGATAAGTACCTTGTTATCAATATAAATATGGGCCTGAAAATCTGCCTTCCACCAGGAGTAGTTGAAAATTTCAAATAACTAAAAGAAAAAAGAATTGGAAATGTAGCACCAAATTTGAGTAAGACTTTCTAAAATTACTCTCTCATTTTCCATATTGTGTTTTCTAATGTTGGCTTCCTTGTTATCAGAAATAAAGAAATATGCGCTAGACTCTGCCTTGCATCTCTAGCAGGAGTAGTTTTTTTATTTTTTATTTTCCGAAGAAAGAGTGATGATTTAAGACCACATTGTAATAACAAAGAGTGACCATTTCAAGTATTTAGGCTATATTATTAATCAAGATGGAGAAATTGTAGAGGGTGCCCATAAGATCCAAGTGGGGTGGCTCAAGTGGAGAAGCGCTACTGGTGTGCTGTGTGATAAGAGGGTACCCACAAAATTGAAGGGTAAATTCTATAGAACTACGATAAGACCAGCGATACTTTACGGGACAGAATGCTGGCCTATTAAGAAATAACAGATGAACAAGATAAGTGTAGCGGAAATGAGATTGTTGAGATGGATGTGTGGTAAGATAACACGAGATAGGATTAGAAATGAAACAGTCTGCGAGATGGTAGGTAAAGTACCTATAGAGGAGAAGTTGAGGGAAAATAGGCTTAGGAGGTTTGAGCATGTCTATCGGAGACCAGCGGATGCAGTAGTTAAGAGAGCGGATATGATAGCTTTGAGTAGCAACGCTCCGGGGAGGGGAAGACCCAAATTGACATTAGATGCGGTAGTGCGGAAGGATTTTGAGTCTATTAGGGTTAAGTGAACAAACAACACTTGACAGAGCTCAGTGGAGGAAAATGATTCATGTAGCCAACCCTAATTGATTTGGGACATAAGGCAGGGTTTGGTTTGGTTTGGTTTATAAATAGATTGGTTGCATCTCTAGCGGTGGTGGAAGGAGAAATTCATGGTAGTGGGGGGCACATCTTACATCTTAGGATTTTTCATCACGAGGGTTCTCGACGTGACAAGTGGCATGAATTAATTTGTTTGTCATTAGACTTTAGAGTAGCACATGTGAGATATTCAATTACACTCTATACTCAGGGTCGGTCCAGGCACAAGGCCTGGCCGAGGACACTCTAAAAAGGCTAATTTTTTAGGGCACCCTCACGTTTTTAGATATTAGGCCTTAGTAGAAAATCTGTTTAACCCAATAAAAAAAAATGAAAAGGCCCAATTTACTTAAAGAGGGCCTAAACTAAAACTGATCTGATCCAAAAGGCCCAAAACTAAAAAAAGACCTGATCCAAAATTTTATTTTGATTTTGATTTTGATTTAAAAATGGGTAAATTTCACTGACCTCCCCTGAGGTTTCTGACAAAATCATAAACCTCCCCCAAGGTTTCTGAAATATCACTGCCCTCCCTTGCTTTTTCTTACAATATCAAATTACCCCCTTCTGTTACTGTACCGTTAGATATGTTGACAGAAACTGCTGAGTCATGC
>JAXBDA010002751.1:0-39956 GCA_036023075.1 Gaultheria prostrata | reverse complement strand
TTCATCCCGGAGCGCTTCAAATGCGCTTTATTCCATGGTTTTACCTGAAACTACCAAAAATACACTTTGCGCAACATCAATCATATCAAGCGCTAAAACGCACGTGTGTGTGATCTAAACGAGCTAGATGAGCCCGGATATGTACAATATTAGGGGCTCATCAAAGACCCTTATTCCTTTGGTGACGGCTGCCAGGAGCCCCAAGATTAATGCCTTGTATTCTGCCTCATTGTTAGAGCATTGGAACGCCAATTTGTACGCCAGGCATTCACGCTGACCCTCGCTGCTTTGTAAAACTATTCCTGCGCCACCAGTTTCTCCCCCTGCGGCCCCATCGAAGCTTAGCGTCCACACAACGCAGTCAGTTGTGGCTGCGAACGCTTCGAAACCATCGCCTGGTAGGGCTTCTTCGATTGGTTCACACTGTCCACTTGGGAACTGCGCTAGTAAGTCGGCCAGGGCTTGACATTTGATTGCGCGGGGTGCCAGGCAAGAGATTTCAAACTCGGCCAGCGCTAAGAGCAATCGTGCCACTCTCCCAGTGAGAGCTGGTCGCGAGAGCAAATATCGTACCGGGTCACTCTTTGTGACGATATGGACTTGAAATGAAAGGAAATAGTGACGAAGTTTTTGTGTGGTGAAGACTAGAGCCAAGCAGTGCCGCTCTACGGGGGTATATCGTTCTTCGGCTCCCTGTATCTTGCGACTGATATAATATACTGGTCGCTCCGCTCCCTCAACATCTTGAACAAGGAGGGCCCCAATGGATCTCGGGGTGGACGTCAGGTACAAAATAAGTGGCTTCCACTTTTGCGGCGCGATCATCGTTTGGGGGGAGACCGAGATGGCCTTGACTCTATCAAAGGCCGCTTGATGCTCCGCGCGCCATTCAAACTTTGCCTTACCTTTTAAAAGATCGTTGAAAGGTGTTGAGATTTCCGCGAGCGCGGGGATGAACCTTCGTAGGTAGGACACCTTTCCTAGGAACTTTTTGAGGGCTCTTTGGGAGTGGGGCGGGGGCATTTCCACTATGGACTTTATTTTCGTCTCGTCTGCCTTGATTCCGTGTCTATGAACAAGAAATCCCAAGAATTTTCCTGATGCGACCCCAAATGCGCACTTTAAGGGGTTCATCCTCATGTTGAACTTTCTGCATCTTTTGAATACTGACTCCAGATGCTCAAGATGGTCAAATTTCTTCTTGGATTTCACTACCAGGTCATCCACGTAATCCTCCACAATGTGATGTAGCATATCGTGAAAGATTGCTGTCATCGTGCGCTGATAGGTGGCGCCGGCGTTTTTGAGTCCGAATGGCATGACCGTGTGGTAGAAGTTCCCCAACAGGGTCCTGAATACTGTCTTTTCTGCGTCTTCTGGAGCCATTTTGATCTAATTGTACCCGCTAAACCCGTCCATAAAGGAAAACATTTGGTGACCGGATGTTGCGTCAACCAATGTATCAATGTGGGGCAGCGGGAATTCATCCTTGGGGCAAGATTTGTTGAGATCACGGAAATCGGCACATACCCGAATTTGTCCGTTCTTCTTCTTTACGGGAACAATGTTTGCGAACCAGAGCGGATACTAGGTCGGCTGGATGAAGCTTGCTTTCCTCAGCTTCTCCACCTCTTCTTTGATTTTCTCCTTCAAGTCAGGTTGATACTTGCGCGGACCCTGTTTAACGGGATTCGAGTTTGGGAACACGTTTAGGTGATGAGATATTAACTCAGTGTCCAATCCTGGCATTTCTTCGTAATGCCAAGCGAACACGTCGTTGTACTGTTGTAGAAGCGTTATCAACCTTCCTTTTAGGCCACTCTCGAGTGTTGCGCTAACAAACACAGGCCTCAGAGTTCCTTCTCCGGTTCGTAAATTAACTTCTTCCAAAACCTCGGGCTGAGGTTTCGGGCCATCTTGCATGCACTCTGGCGCGGGTTCTGGTTTAATAATTTATTCTTCTGCAGTAGCTTCTGGAACTTCCTTCTTGCCCTCTAGCCCGTCAGACGCCTTAATCTGGCTGCCTGGCCCGCCGCCCCGTCATAAACAGTAGACGGTCCTTCCACCTTCTTTCACCTTCGTGACTTTCCTTGGTCCTGAAGCGCTTGCTGCGGGTTGGTTCCGTTTGCTTGTGGGCACTCCTTTCTGTGCTGATGGGCACAGCTGGCTCGTTGATGCCCCATCGTCGCCCTTAAAGTTTTCCCACTTAGGGAGCTTCACCCCGAGAGGTTTCGAGATTACCGCGCTAGAGGCCTCCTGCAGCTCCGTAAAGTACACGGCGTCGGAAAGGTGAGCCTCACATGTTTCAAATGGCCTTTCAGATGCACCTATGGTCACCTGCTTACCAGCCCAAATGCCTTTCAAGCACTGGTGGTAACTGGACGGTACCGCCGCATACCTGTGCATCCAACTCCGCCCCAGGATGATGTGGTAATTCGTCGCCGCATCAATTACATGGAATTTTGTTGCCGTGCAGATGGGCCCGACTGAAAGGTTGACCACGATGTATCCTAAGGAATCTTTCCGGTCGCCCTGAAATCCCGTGATTCCTATGAACGACTTGATCATCTTGTCTTTCGTGAGGCCAATCTTTTCCAGCGTGGCTAACGGCATAATGTTGATGGATGCTCCTCCGTCCAGGAAGGCGCGCTTGAGTTCCACATCGTTGATGCACGCAGTTACATACAGTGGCCTGTTGTGCGAGTATGGGACTCTCTTGTCGGCATCGGAGAAGAAGATGGTGTTGGAGTATGTCCTGATGGTTCTAGGAATGGATCCCCCTTCCGCGGCGCAAGTCTCATGCCCTTCTTGCGCAATGGCGACTATAGCCTTAGTCATCTCGAGGCGCGCACACGCGGAGAATCCCATCCCATCAAAGAAGGCTCTGAATTTCGTGCAGTTCTGCAGAACCTTGGCTCCGCTTTCTGGATCAGGGACTACCACCGGGGTGTCATATCCTGCAATCTCATCAATCTCATCATAAAAAGACGTCATGTAAGCATGCTAATAGACTCGTCTTCTCCGTATCCCTCGTCATCCGCATGTCCGTACGTTCCTTGGTAGTAATAATCGTCCTCATGGCCATAGACCTCTTCGTATTCGTAAGTCTCCTCGTAGCCATACGTTTCCTCGTAGTCACACGCCTCTAGGTCCCTCATAAAAGCAAAACATTCAGCCATATTTGCCGTCCCATGCTCGGGATAGGGATTCGTGCGCACGTTCTGAGGTTTGGTCGTAATGCGCAACTCATTGTTATCTAGCTTCTTCTTGAAGATCCTCCTCAATGTCCAACACTCACTTGTCGGGTGCTTGGTGTGGCGGTGATACATGCAATACTTCGAGCTTTCTCTGTTTGCGCATGATGGTGGCGTTTCGATTTCTGGCAGTATCAGCTCTCCATCTGCCACCCATTCCTTGACTAATTCTCTCACCTCATCTAGGCTGCAGGGGTACTCTGGGGCTATGGGGGCATCTTTGAACATTTTCTGCTTCTTCCATGGTCCACTCCCATTTCTGTTGCCTCTTCCCCCCTGCGACTTGCGCGAGGGCTGAGTGGAAGTTGCAGCTGAGGCGACAGATTGAATTTTCTTTCCTTTCCACCCGCCTTGGGTGCCGCGCGAAGCGCGCACGACAGTGTACCTCAATTTATATGTTGCCTCCAGTAGTCCGGAGAAGGTCTGGATTTTGACGTTAACAAGATATGGCTGAAATTCAAGCGCAAGTCCCCCGATACATATTTCCACTAAGTGCTCCTCATCCACCGGCTCGAGGCAATTCACCGCGCGGTCTTGGAATCGCTTAATGTAGTCGACTATGTCCTCACTGTGGCCCTGAACCTCCTTAACCAGTGATAAGCTTGTGACTCGCTCACGCGTTTGGAAGAATTTGTTGTAGAAACGGTTCACCATTTCTTTCCACGTGGTGATGGAGTAAGGTGTAAGGTTGACATACCACGTGTACGCGCGCGCAGTGAGGGACTTCGAAAATTCGCGCAGGCGGAGGTTGTAATCCCTTGAGTAGGCCCCTAAGGTTTCAGTGAATTTGACCACATGTTCCTGCGCGTTACCGTCTTTGCCATCGAATTTGAGGAACTTCGGGGGGGTATACCCTTCAGGGTACGGCATCTGGAGGATGGATAGAGGGTAAGGTGGTTGGATATCGGGGCTGGGCAGGGAGGGTAGAGTTGCCCTGGTTTTCTGTTCTTGGAAAAGGGCTTGAACATCCGCCATGGTAATAGCTTGGTGTAAACCATTATCGCCATTGACTCCCTGTTGGTGAACTGAACCTGTTCCAGTGGCCTGAGCCGCTGGAACAACGTGGGCTTGGTTGTTTACCAGGTTTAGTGTTTGTGGGCCACCACCAGCAGGACCTGTACCCTGAGCTCCTTGGGCCTGCTCTGCCCTAGGTGCTACTGGTACATTTGGTCCAACCCCAGCATGGATCTGTTGAGCCGCCTGTGCTGGTAATGCCCTTGGCAGGGCTGCTGTGATAACCTCTGTGAGACCTGCAATAGCTGCTAGAAGCTGCATCTAGGTGGCTTGCATCTGAGTCATGCCAGTTTGCACGGTCTGGAACAGGTTCACAGGAGGGTCACCATGGTTACCACCACCACCGTCGTAGTTTCCAGCTTGACTGGAAGTAGCATCCTCCACGAAAGGTGGTCCGTTATGAAATAGATCGTCGATGTTGGTTGGATTGCGAGCTGCCATGCCTAAGGTTTGAAGACCACTCCTCGTGTTTACCATTAACCAAATCACCACCCCAGCAGAGTCGTCTGTTGTAGGATAGGTTCTGTGATGGATGAGCTGGAGAGGTAAGATATGATTAACAGTAAACAATAACAAAGGGAAATAGTGATCAAGAGGAAAGGTGAAGAACAGAGCAGGAGTGTACAGAAGAGACTAAAGCAGAAGATAACACTTAGACTAGTCCATGGCAGCCCCAAGATTAACCTAGAGAATGGAATGACCTTACTGGGAAGAATGTTCTCCTTCTAGGTCAGTGATTGTCCATTTTATTTTCTCTAGAATCCACCCCGGGAATGTGAGGGAATGCCTCATATTTATAGGCAACCTGAGCCAATGATCTGGCGCCAGGTGATCGTCCTATAATACGAGAGCACGTGTCCCCTCCGTACATCCTGACTGCGCGGGTGACGTCGCCCACCGCGCGGCTTAATCGGGCGCGCTACTCCACCCCTCGCGCAGAGAACCTCTTATTCTTTATAGCCACCAAACCACAAGATCTCCCTTTATTCCCGCGTGGGCAAGGTCATGACCTGTTCGGTCGTGCCTACACCGCAGCCAAGCCTCGAGGGGCCCCTCAGGTCCTGCCTTCAGACCGGAACAAGTATGACTACTTGGGCTAAAAACAAACTGCCCTCTCGCGTATTTGCCCATTCAATCAGGGTCGCGCCAGTCATGAGACTCATGGGCTTTTCTCCGTGTATGGATGGCCCATGGTCTTAAAGAAGGATTCCCTCAGTTGGGCCTCAGAAAGCGTGCAACTGGGAGTTAACGCGCGGGATAGCGCGCCGATGGCTTTGAGCGGTTTGTACTGCGCGCAAACGCCACGTGTCGCGCAACGGTGCGTGACATCTGTCATCACCTTACTGGGAGGTCAAACTTGGGACTTTTCCACGTAGGACAATAAGTTGACCTTCCCTACACTCTCCAAACTGGCATATTTGAGAAAGGCGAATCTACCCCTAAACCAAGGCGAGTTTACTCTGGCAACAACAACACTCTGTTTGGACCCAGCAACTACAATCAAAACCAAGCCAGCTCTTCTAACCCCAAACCCGCCAAAGTTGAACCTGTCACCCAGATTGTAACCTAGTCACACTTCCAACAAACAGCTCCTCGACGAAGAAGAGAATTTCACCCACTTCCCTTTCCCTTAGTCACAGTCTACAAAAAGCTCCTCGACAGAAATGCCATCCAGCCACTTGAACCTCGAGAATTACCCAAAGAACTTCCCTTAACCATAACCCAAACACCTATTGTGCTTATCACCAGATGCCCAACCATCATACCAATAACTGTATCCTTCTCAAGCATAAAGTCCAGGATCTTGTGGACGACCGAACCCTTCCACTTCCCGACCAAAAGCCCAATACCATTTCCAATCCCATTCCCAACCACAAGCAAAACACCCAAGTCGGCTAAATCTCCCTTACCTCCACTATAAACGACCTTACCTCCACTAAATTTGACCAAAGCCTCTATATTATCCCAACTACCGAGCCAAAACCCATTGTCTCCATGCCAAAAGATCTTGGGGTCCATTTCTTTTCATGTACCAGCATAATACAAAAGCCAAGATAGGGTGATATTGTGAAAGAAGAAGAATGGGCCATGATTGATCAGGATTAGGAAAAGTTCTGCCAGGAGCCGATCAACCCTCTTTGTGATAATATGCAAGGTTTTTGGGATCCGAGCAAATTTATCATTCTTGATTACCTTGACAAGCCCATTGCTCCTACGCAAGAAAATTCCCACGTCTATCAGATTGATGTGGCGGTAAGCTTTCCCGAGCATGACGAAGAGGAAAGTTGGCAAGAACGGTACACGGATCCTTTAGACATGATTTCGCTCTTAGTGCTATTTGAAGAGTCTGAATTTGAAGAAGTGTTGATTCCGGGGTATAGGGAGAAGTATCACTTGATTCCTGACAGACCCCCTTTGGATAGTGTTTCACAGCCCATGCTTTTCCAAGAAGAAGGCTGCTCTGCCATAGAAACTATTTTAGGGGACCAAGATGTTTCCCATAGGCATACATCATTGAAGAATCTCTTCCACAACCGTCAGTGCCATTACCACCGTCGTCCGACGTATCAGTCTTAATCACGGATCTTATGGCTACCATATGGGATGAAGAAGCAGTAGTTGATATTCGACTTAGTAATGACGAAGTGTGGACCGTCAACAAAGCTATGCTGGATCAGTCGTTTTGGCAAGACTAAGAGATGAAGAACCTTAAGGCAAAAATGGAAGCAGTAAAAATCGGGGAGCATAAAGTCAAAAATGATCTGGCAGATTTCTGGGCCAAAGATCAAGAAGCAATAAGCCATCAAGGCCGGCAAACGGAAGGTTAATGAGGAATTCGAAGATTTCTGGGATGAAAATCAGCAGTTGTGGGAAGAAATGGTTAACAAAATAACCAGAAGCGCTCGAGTTTACCAACCAACCCATCTCCAAGGTGGGAATCCCTCTAATCATGTCCCAACAGAAGATTTCACTTGGGATGCTCCTATTCCGGATGATCCAATTCCTAACCATCCAGAAGTTATCATTCAACAGAATTTGACTCTGAACCACCCGGGAGTCACTACTCAGCCACCTCTAAGAAATTCCCCAGTGACAGATGATCTAGTTCGAAAACAGCTCAACTGAACCCCAGCCTCAGTGTCTATTTGGGGGCTACTCTCTTCATCTCGAGAGCATCGTCAAAAATTGATTAAAACACTGTTAAAGATGGGGATGCCACTAGACAGCTCGACTGAAACGATTGTAGCTCTGCAATACGCACAACAATACGCGTGCCCGCCTACAACAATATGCGCAGAGATGTGGTTGCAGTAGTTCAAATGGAAGTAATGGTCAAGAATTTCAAGACTAGTGTCGAGTTTCATGTGCTCGACATTCCCTCGTCATTTAACCTGCTGTTGGGCAGACCATGGCTTCATCGATCAGACATTATGGCTGTACCTTCATCTCTACATCAGAAAGTTCATCTCGGGCTGGCTACAGGAACCTTGACCATTATGGTTCTTTCCATGTCACGCGAAATTGCACAGTAAGTCCCCCACTTTCCTTTTATTATTTCGGTGAAATTAAGATCAGTTCTTTCTGCTTTTGGAATTATTTTCATAAAATCCTCAATGGTATTATTTTCATAAAGTTCCTCAAGGGGATGATTTCCATAAAATCCTCAATGGTACTATTTATTTTCTTCCCTCGTTGAAAAATGAGGAGTCAGTTTTCACAGCGCCCTCAGCGGCATTTCTGATTTTAAACTCCGTCAGGTAATTATTTGATTTTTCCAAAAAATCATCGTTCGTTTTTCCCTCGTTGAAAAATGAGGAGTCAATTTTCACAGCGCCCTCAGCGGCATTTCTGATTTTAAAATCCGTCAGGTAATTATTTGATTTTTCCAAAAAATCATCGTTCGTTTTTCCCTCGTTGAAAAATGAGGAGTCAATTTTCACAGCGCCCTCAGCGGCATTTTTGATTTTAAAATCCGTCAGGTAATCATTTGATTTTTTCCAAAAAATCATCGTTCGTTTTTCCTCGTTGAAAAATGAGGAGTCAATTCTCACAGCGCCCTCAGCGGCATTTCTGATTTTAAAAATCCGTCAAATACTTATTCGATTTTAGCCCCGATGAACTACGTTTGGTCTGATCCCTACAAATGGGGTACGTAGGAAGCCTTAGGGGCTCGACCACGTTTTATCGATTTTGTTTTCGTATGTTAGGGCAACCCAAATTGGGATGTCTCTTTATCTTCAACGCAACTTGCATCACAAAATGATGACCAAGTCACGTCGAAGAGGGGCAACTGTAGACACCCCAATTTTTGACCCTGCGTCTCCCCAATGATGAATAAAGGAAAATATGTAGAATACCTTGAAATGATCGGTCGCGCCTTTAAAAATCATTTGAAAAAAACAAATAAAGAATTTTCAGAAATAAGGAGTAGAGGACCGGACGACTTTGGACCATGAACTGGGCGGCTTTACTTCCGTGGAACGACCGGACGGCTTTGACGTCAGGGCCGGACGGCTCTCTTTGAGAACCGCCCGGCTGTGTCTGTTACCTGTCTTGTCGGAAAATCCGGGGTTCAGAGATTTGTTGCAGAAGAATATATTCCCCGCGCCAGGGAATATCATGATGATAAAAAAATTTGCGTGATTTTTTGGACAACCTCAACGTCTATAAAATCAAACTCACTCCATCATTTTCGACACCGGGTTTACGATACCAGAGACCGTAAAGAAGAGATATATGGTGTAAAATTCTCTGACTCAACTCTAGAAATCTTCAAAAGTACTGAGAATCAAACTCAAGGAAAAACCAATTTCCTTCGGCGCCCGAATCGATCCAATCAAGGTATAAAAATCATATTTTTGAGCCGGGTTCAGTAACCGCGCTCTTCTGAGGGGTTTCTTCCCGAACTCGAAATAACTCCGATAGTTATTTTCGGGTCTGGGGAAATTTACTTACAGTAAAAATCTTCCCGGGTATTGAAACGAGCGATTTTTCATCATAATCGCATGGTTCAGGCCTCTTTCGGGATACATTTTCTCTCCAAAATATTTTTTAAACATCAATACTCCTCTTAGGAGAATTCTTGTATAAAAGAAACCGATTTTCGAGTCAAAACTCCATCCTTCCAGAGGATAGAAAACATTTTGCAAAAATAGCCAGAGGGCCGGCTGGCCTCAAACTAGAACCAGACGGCTCTAACCTCAGAGCCGGGCGGCTCTTTTGGAGAGCCGGACGGCCTCCCTCTGTTCTCCCCTATTTTCCAGTAAACTCTCCCCTGTTTTCTTATCCTCGGGTGCGATTTTATATTTTTAAAATTACACTTCTTCCCTTATTTTTCCTTTACCAATATTTGGTCCCTTCGTTTTATTTTATTTCTATGTAGTCATGTCAATTTTATTTACTTGTTATTCCATGTTATTTACTTGATTAATTGTCAAAGACTTTCAATAAAATATTCTTATCCCACAAATATTTAGTAGAGACCGGGAGGGTCCCGGGCGAGCGGGGTGCTTTTTCAAAAAACCTTCCCCGCCCGTAACTTGGCTTCTGGACCCAAAAAAAATCTTTTTCGTGGACCAAATCTTTTCCGAAAGGCATAAGAGTCATCAATTATTTTTAAATGGTTTCTCAGGTCCCAAAAGATTTTCTAAATTAAATCCCGGGTGGCGACTCGTATTTTTCAAAAACATTTTCCAGATCACCGGAAGTGGCCGTCCACACAAGGAAATGGCCTCTACAGGCGCTGGTATAGCCAAACAGTGCTCCATGTCCAGGGAATGGGCCAATGTACTCCTCAAATAGCCATCATAATCCATGGAGGGATCGAAAACCAAATTCGTATCCAGTACAGTGTATGCCTCCACCTTAGCCATCGTGTACTCATGTGTCCTCTGAACGCGCGGAGGGAGTGGGCCTGGCACTCTGAAGTAGTCCATCCCCAAGGACTGGCGTAACACCTTCTCACCCAAGTACCACCATCAGCCGTATGGGGACTCCAACAATACATGTCCCCGTGTCATCTCCCTGCTCCAAGTCAAGTAGGGGTGATGCCACCTACCCCACACATTCCAGCAAACCTGGAACAAAGTTTAAGTCATGTTCAAAAGGATCATTACAGAAATCAAGAAAGCTTGAAAGGAATCTCAAAAGGATAGAAGTCATACCGTGGCACCCGTGCTCTGGTCAAGGAAAAGGCGGAAGCCCCTCAGATCGCCCTTGAGAGGACCCTTCTTGACATACCGATGTGCCCACTTCTCTGCACACGGGAACACATCTTTGTTCGGGTATGTTTTCCGGAGCTGGCACTCTCAGCACTTCATAAGCCCACACCTGCATTTTCAAACAAGATTATCAGAACATAAATGGAAGCAACAGTGCATGATACAATCATACAGTATACAAAGCGAAGAGAAAGTAAGAAGTGTTACCTCCAGGATCCTCCAGTAGCCACCAAGCTTGGTCCCCTTCCCACGGACAACAGCGCCCAAGAAAACTTACAGGGTGCACAAAGCCGCACCACCCCAGTCAAACCTAGCTGCCGTCTCCAAGTCTGCTAAGGCCGGCAACCAACCCAGGTGTACATGGCTCTTTCTGCCCGGAAACAGGGACGAGCCAAAAAGGTACAACAAGTAAGCCCTAGCCATCTGACAAGCCTCCACGTCCGACTCTAGCTCATGATCCCAAATCACCGGCAAGTGGTCACACCGCACTGTCGGCTCATCCCCAACGTCTCTCCCCAAGAAGTGTCGTATCACCGCACGGTCCAAGTACAACCCCGAGTCAAACGGAATCGGATCACCACAGACCCTCAAACCAATAGTCGCTGCAAAGTCCAACGGGGTGATCGTCATCTCTCCAAACTCAAAGTGAAAAGTGTTGGTGGTATCCCACCATCGCTCCACCAACGCCCTCACCAGCTTGCAGTCCATCCTAGTCGGCAGCAAGGTCCTGATAAAAGTGGTAAAACCGGCTGCATCCACCAAGTCCCTCACACTCTTCGGTAGCCCCTCATACTGTGCCGAGCAATCTTATAGCCCTGCATATCCAATAAAAGCACCATACACCTATTTTCAAAGCATTGCACAAATTCATTCAATAAAGCAACAAAGGAAGTGCAACGAGAAGAAATTCAAAGGAGAAGTGTGAATAAAAGTACGTACCAGAGGCCTACTTGAGATATGAGTCTCCAGGTCACGCAAGATTAGTGTATTAGAGTAAATGGGCAACCGCGGCTCGTACACCCCACACTCCGACGGTGCAAAGAAGTGAACTCGAGACACGTATGTCTCCGGAGTGAAAGGCGGTCTGTCCCTTAAAGACGCATGTACTGCCTCAACTATGGACACCCGCACCACCTCACCAATAACTACACCCTCACCCTGCATCTCCTCATGCTCCATCTGCTGCACAGGGTCCTCACCCACCAGAACACCATAAAGCTGTGGAAACTGTTGTACATTCCTAGCCAAAGTCTCATCAGTTGCTCCCTCAAAGAACCTGTAGGTATGGAAAACAAGACAGCGTCCGAAACCTCTCCACCTACACTCTCTCCTAGGGCACTCGCTGAACCAAAAGCTGAAGCCAAACCTATAAACACGTGAGAAACTAGTGGCTGAGAGAGCCTCTCATCGCCACCACTACCACCTCCCTCTCCAAGATCCTCCATAACCACATCTTTACCCTTGGGTTCCTTGATAATCACTGGACTACTAGGCACTCGTCGCTTGCCTTTAGTGGGTGTCTCTAAAATAGCACTCCTAACCTCCGGAAGGACCATAACCTCGCCACCCGCACTCTCTCTAATGGCTCTCGGATCAACAGAAACATCAATTCTGGCCATGTTTATCTCAATATCAGAAACGGGAGTACCCATACCTGAAGCACCCGTGTTTGTGGGTGTGGAGCCGCTCTGAACACCAACCTCCATGGTTGTGCCACTCTCGTCAACTACTGTGCTCTCTGGCTCATGCACAACATCATCATCGCCGCCCTCCATGGGCTCATCCACTATGTTCAACTGTACGCGCTCTTTCTTCTCCAATCTCGGCCGTATGGAGAGTTTGCTCACCAATTTCAGACGCACGGTACTCCTCTTGAACTGGGCGGTGCTCACCATGTGTTGGACTTACCACAGCCGAGCCACTTTCACTCGGAATTGACGGAACCGAACCACTTTCGGTCGAATGAGAGAAAAGGAAAGAGGAATGTTTACTCTCCAAGAGTTTGGTGAAAACAAATATAATGCACTAACGAGTCCTAGAGGGGGGGGGGGGGGGGGGGAATAGGACGACAATTTTAAAAATTAAATCTAATTAAGAGATATCACAATCACCCAAGCTCCATAAAAATTGCCACAATTAACTATCCGAGATATAAAACAATTAAACGTAAAGAGACAAGACAAACAATATACATGGAAACTACTTAGGGTCTAAACACCCTAAGCATAAAACAACGGCCTAATCCTACTTATGCATTCCATAAATCAAAAGGTTTACAAGAATTAACAAGACTAGGAATCACCCAACAAGCCCTTTGTGACACCTAGCTCCAATTCTTGATGCAGTACCCCGTACCCCTCTTTGATTCCATGGACTCCACAAGCACAACCATCTTGATCTCCGAGTCAACTCGGCACCGGTCCAACCGGCCCAAGTAGGAACCAAGGCAATCAACCATGAGATGAATGACATGACGATGAATGAAGATTTTTGTGTAAAATAATCAAACTAGATGTAATCCATGGAGTATTAGAAGATTAATCTAGATTGACAAAATAAATGATCAAACAAAAGGTTTAAATCATATAATGCATCAAGAACCCATAAAAGTTAAAAGACTTGATTTTTAGTGAAGATTCTTAAAATCTAACCTAAAAGAGTGAAAAATATGTTTATAAAGTGCCAAATTTGGAGCCCTAAAGAGAACCAATGAGAAAACGCCACATACTCATGTAAAACGTGTTGCGCTTGTACTGCGCTTGCAAAATAGCTAACAAGCGCTATCTAGCGCAGCGGAATATGCAAGGCAAAATCGCATGGCGCTAGATAGCAGTACGAGCGCCACGGCAAGCGCTCATCAAGCGCTGCGCTCTGAATGTGTTATAAACAAAGAAACCTGAAGTGCTAGATAAGCGCCAGTAGCGCTAAATGAGTGCTGCGCTCAGAAACCCTTTTAAAAATGTTTCATGCCTTAGAAAAAATTTCTCTTTTAAACCCAAAGACAAAACAAGAAATCCAATGCCATATAAAACAACATTTTTCCATGAGACCTATAATCAAATTAACTAATATGATGCATGGAAAAACTTGAACATGAAATGCATCATACCTCTTGTTATCGAAATCCAAGGGTTCTTCATGACAACGGCTTTTCAATAATTCTTGATCCCTCGGGCGGAGCATCTAGACTCAAAACACTAAAAGACCTCCCAAACCCAAATGGAAAAAGAACAAAATACATATTCCAATGGTTTATTGGAATCCGGAAAATGCCAAACACAATAACATTTGGAACAGCATTTGATTTCAGACAAAGGAGCGAGAAATCAAGGGATGTGGCGGTTTAAAAATTGAACCCTGGACGAAATCGACTCAACCATGCGGTCACCTTAGCCGCCAGGCCAACTCCGGCTCAATTTCCCAGCCGCCCGGCCAACTTTGGTTCGTCCCTCTTAGCCGCTTGGCTAACCTTGGTCTCACCTTCCTAAGCCGTGCGGTTCACCTTATGCCTCCCTTTTTGGGTTATTACACGGTACGCTCTTCTCCCTCTTGGTTACTATTACACAATATCCCCCTGTATTTTCTAAAAATCTTCATACAATACTAAAAGTGTTTAAAAATCCTTCAAAAGTGTTTATAAAACTTCCAAAATAAAACATTTCCATAAAATTTGTTATTGACATATGTATATATAATCTTCTCCATCAAAATTCTCCATTAAAAAATTTCGTTATATAAGTCCCTCAGCGGCATTAAAATTTTCATCTCAAAAATCCATCAGTGGCATTTGCTAATTTCTGCATAAAAAATATTTTCAAGAATTCTCTTTGTCACGGCATAACTTTTAACATAAGCCCTCAGCGGCAATTTCGGTTTCAAAAATCCGTCACGGTATTTATTGGACTTTTTCAAAAATCATTCATTTTTCCCTCGTTGAAAAATGAGGAGCCAATTTTCGCAACACCCTCAGCGGCAATTTCGGTTTTAAAAATCCGTCGCTGTAGTTATTTGATTTTTCCAAAAATCATTCATTTTTTACTCGTTGAAAAAATTGAGGAGCCAATTTTCGCAACGCCCTTAGCGACAACTTCGGTTTTAAAAATCCGTCACGGTATTTATTTGATTTTTCCAAAAATCATTCGTTTTTCCCTCGTTGAAAAATGGGGAGCCCATTTTCGCAACACCCTCAGCGGCAATTTCGGTTTTAAAAATCCGTCACTGTAGTTATTTGATTTTTCCAAAAGTCATTCATTTTTCCCTCGTTGAAAAATGAGGAACCAATTTTCGCAACACCCTCAGCGGCAATTTTGGTTTTAAAAATCCGTCACGATGTTTATTTGATTTTTCCAAAATATTCGTTCGTTTTTCCTTCGTTTATAAAACCGAAATTGCCGCTAAAGACGATGCGAAAATTGGCTCCTCGTTTTTCAACGAAGGAAAAACGAATGAATATTTTGGAAAAATCAAATAAACATCGTGACGGATTTTTAAAACCAAAATTGCCGCTGAGGGCGTTGCAAAAATTGGCTCCTCATTTTTCAACGAGGGAAAAACGAATGAATATTTTGGAAAAATCAAATAAACATCGTGACGGATTTTTAAAACCAAAATTGCCGCTAAGAGCATTGCAAAAAATTGACTCCTCATTTTTTTCAACGAGGCAAAAATGAATGATTTTTGGAAAAATCAAATAAATACCGTGACAGATTTATAAAACCGAAATTGCCGCTAAAGGCGATGCGAAAATTACTAAACACATGTCCCGAAAAAGAAAAAATACTTCAACCACACACACATCAAAACAAACGCTTAAGCGCCAAGGGTTACTCCAGTTGGTTGGTAGATTTACTTTCCGCAAAATTCATTAAGGTTCGATTCTTGAGATCAAGTTGCAACATATTGATTTCTTGTGAATCTCCTAGTCCTGGAGTGACCTTTTATTGAACCGGAAAGGGAATTAGTTGAGGTGTTCGCAATCGTAAGCTCGTTCAGGCACTCCTAACCGTCAAAAAAACAAAAACAAAAAAAACACTTGCACGCGCATGTTTGTGTCATTTTGTGGGGAATTGGGGATCCTGTAGATGTGTGAGTACTGTACTGCTTCTAAGTTCTAGCATTATTGCCGAAAAAGAAAAGGAAAATAAATCATGAAAGAGCCACCAAAAACTTGAAGCTATAATGCGTATATCTTTGTGTTTTCGGTGACAATTTATTAGAAATAGTACTGTTAATTTCTCTAAAAAGTAATGTTTAGCTTTATGATACATATTCAATATTTCCTTGAAAACCAGATGTTCGGTTTAGTTTACCTACGTCTTGATTAATTCAAGACTCTGAAATTAACGACCAATCAAAACTCTCAGTGAAACCAAAAGTATTTGTTGATAGTAAGAGTCGAACTTGCAAATTCGGGAATCAGTAATAAGTTCTTTACTTATTGTAGGCCGATTTGTTACCAACAAACACCCCGTGGTAAAAAAAATTGTCGACTAATATTAATTTCTTATTTATTGAAAAATGCAAATGGCATGGAATTCAATTTGAGATTATCATGCAATGTGTAGCTTTCCAAATCATTCTCATGTTGCATGATTTTCATGTCACTTCTGAGAGAGAGAAACTTACTCGAGTAGCGGTGAATTGAAAGTTTATGCCGATATTAATTATTCAAGTAAATGATGATATTACTGAAATTAGAGGTGAATTGAAAGTTAGTTCTGGCAATGATCAACAATGTTTTTACGCAGTTCGATGTTGTCTGAGCCTTTAAAAAAGGATATTTTGCCATTTTAGAAATAACAAATTTGCTTATAATTTTTAGTAGGAAATTATGTTTTAGTTGTCGTCTGTTTTTGCACTTATACTATTTCTTTCTTGTTTTTTATTCTATCATTTATTTTCGAATTTTTATTTTAAGAAATTTTCGTAATTTGTTTGATTTTGGCTTGATTAGCTGGTCAAATCTTTTCGTTATTTATTTCCTAGTCGGTCTAGGATTGCTTTGATGTTATAAGTATCATTGTATATGGCAGAATTTGGTTGATTTTGATTAAAGAAAAACGAGATTATTCTCAAATTGCTTGTTCATGGAGGGATTACCTTTTGCTCAAAGGTGTTCGTGTTTCTTCTTGCAAATTAGTTTCGTAAAAGGAGGCTTTGCTACATCATGGCTCTACCCTCAGTTACACCAAAAGTATTTTTGTTGACAGTAAGAGTTGAACTAGCAAATTTGTGGACCAGTAAACTTTTTACTTGTTGTTATACTTCCAAGTTCGAGTTTGTGAATTTCTCTAACCTAAGAATGATCAGTAGACCGATTTGTCACCAACAAATCATACTCCGAAATATAACCATTTCGTTTTGTATGATCTTACTTGTTGAAAAATGCAAAATTCAATATGGGATTATCAGTGTAACTTTCCCGAAGCAGTCTCATGTTGCATGATTTTCATGTCACTTCTGGGAGAGAAAAACTTACGATAGCTGATTCGAAAGCTAATTCCGAAATTAATTCTTCATAGACATGATCATATTACTGAAATTAAAGACACTAAAAAACATGCATATAGAATAGTCCACATATCTGCCAAGAGAGTCTTGTCATCAACACTACTACATATATAATTATTATTGAGGACGCTCCCGTAACTTTGTTGAGGCTGAAGTTAAGGTCTCGTCACGTGCTAAAACCACTAAGAAAATATATATCTTCAGTCCGGCAAAACAAATATGAAGTCTTGAGCCAGCCAGTCGGCCACTCAGTTAAAAAAAACACTATATGACAATTCTGTCCAAGTGGCTAATTATAAGTTGCAGGGGACCGTTGTAGAAAAGGAAATCCAAGAAAGCGCTCTCTCTCTCTCTCACAAACTTTCTTTCTCTTAGTCACGGATGTCCAGGCAGCTTACATGTACTTCGACTAATTCTCTCTCCAATTCAATCGAAAGTAGACTGATATACACACCGAGACTAGGGAATTCACAAGAAATTAGTACTTTCGTGCAACCTGATCCCAAAAATCGAACTTTGATCAATTGTGTGAAATTGCAACCCACCAACCAACCAGTCTAACCCCGGGTCTAGAAAGCCTCCCCTGGACCACCTCTCTCTCTTGTAATGGTATGTAGAGATTACTTCTGTCTGGTAAAGATCAATGACACAATATTGCCAACCATGTTCAGTACTATATGATTTTCCACCACAACACTTCATAGGACTGGTAAGATATGCGAAAATAATACTCCATTGATACGTAATTGATATTGATCAAGTACTGGTCCACTTGTGTTGTACTCTCTTGAAAATTGATGGAAGTTAGCTGTCCTTGTCAAAATTCAATTATTGAAGAGGGTTTTTCTTTTTCTTTTGTTTTTCAAATTTTACTGGAGTAGATCATATGAATTGTTGGAGAAAATACATACTTCCTCCATCCGTGTTTGTTACTCTATTTTAGGGTTTTCAACTTTTTTAAAGAACAACATAATTGCTTTGTACAATTCATGCCTTTCCAATTTTACTCTTCAATAATGATTGATTTGTTAGTTAAATATTTGAAGATAAGGGTAAAAGAGTCAAATTGACACAATTTACTCGTTAACTTTCAAATATGGACAAACTTGAAAGGATGAAAAAAGTATGTTTATGGACTAACAAACATCTATGGAGAGAGTATAATTTATTTGGAGCTTTACACAATGTTTTGATCATACTGATTTCTCAAAAACAGAGTAACTGACACAACACAGGTTATGCGGTTATGTAATTGCACTATAATAAAATAAAATTTGCGGTTCAACTCCTATTTAGGGGAGGTTGATGTCCTTTGTGGCTTTGTTTGGGATTCGGGTAGCGTAATTTAATCTAAAATGTGACCCTTGAAAAAGAAAGAAATAAAAACTAAAAAAAAAAAAAGGAGTTCCTATATAATAGAGGGAGTTGGAGACGTTTTATATTGCTCTTAATGAATATAGTTTATGGGTCTATTTGTTTGATTGAATAAAAGTAGAAGATAATGGAACCAATCCGGAAAATCTAGGGTAATAAAAAAATTTGTGGCTCACGCTACGAATTTTGGTGGCTCCTTTTACGAATTTTTGTAGTAACTTGTTTTATGTTTGGGTGTACGGTACACATCTTACCAATTTTGTGGCTTAGTTTACGAATTTTTGAGGCCCAAAATATGAATTTTGTGGTTACTTTTACAAATTTTTGTGGTGTTGTTTACGAATTTTTAGTTTTTGTTTTTTGTTTTTTGGGGGTTGATTGTTCTGGGAAAATTTTCTCTCTTTTTCAAGATACTATGATAAATTCGTAATGCTAACTTCTTGGATTTTTAGTACTTGTTTTTTTGGGTAATTTAAAATTATATTGAATCAAACCAATTACAGGCGGCCGTACAGGGGCATCCATAACAAAGAAACACAAAAAAAAAAAACACCAAAGGAAAACAAAGCCTAAAAGCAAGGAACCAAACAACGGCTCAACCTAGCCAAAAGACAACCGAAATAACGGATTCAAAGAATATATTTGTAGCGGCCAGGCTCACCATGGTCCGTCTGGCCCCCTCCCACTTCGGGGTTCACCCCAGTTAACCCTGGCCGGCGAGCACCAGCGTTGTAACACACAGCCGAAGCCGCGCCCCTGTGGGCGCTCGGATGTTTGACGCTTTGGACTTAGCCCAAGGTTGGGGCTTAGTTGGGCGCGGAGCGGCACCCAGCCGGTCCTCGGTAGGGGGTATTGCTCAGGGGAACGCCTGGCAGCCTCGCCGAGGGCGTCGGGATCGGGATCGGGCGGTCACAACCTCGGCAATACGAGCGTAGGACGGAGTGCCCTAGGGATCGCATCTGAGCGTGCCCGACAGCCTGCAACAAGCATTAATGGCACCCACCTACTAGTCATAGGGCTATACCTGCAGCGTCACGTGGGTGCCCGATTATTTCGCCCACACGCGTTGGCTCAGTGAAAGACAGGTGTGACGTGAGCTGAATCCCAGTGCTCGAGGGCAACCAAGGTGTAAATGCTCGTTGCAGGGCCATGCTTGATGGGATTGAAGTGTCAGGAGTGAGTAGCGCGCGTGAGCTACCCGGGCGTGGGAGGTACGCCCCACGGTGCCTATAAGTACTCCACTCACCTACCGTATTAAAGGCGGTCTCTCTCCTCATTAAACACTCTTAACTCACTCTCTCTCCCTACATTTATCACACATCGTCTTCTCCGGTCACTAACTAGGCCGTCGGAGTGCCGTCCCGGGCAACCACCGTCCGGGCTAGGCACTAACACGGTTGTTCAGTGTGCAGGTTGCTTGCTTTGCTCAGCGGCCAGGATCACGGTGAGGCCACAGCGGCTCCCCCCTACCTTCAGCATCCAGGACGGTCCAAAGAGGTCACTCCGGCGAAGCTACCCCCACAATATTCCCATTGATATACAAAACTGCAATACAATTACAGAACTGTATTGAAATGCAGATTACAAGTTAATTGAAGTAACATGAACGACAAACCGAACGAAAACGAAACAAGCCGAGTCTTGTGAATCACAATCTCCTTAAAGAAGATTCGCCGCTTACCGCCGGAATACCTTCGTCAACTGCCTTGACGAACTTACTAATGTCTGCCTCTCTCTCTTAAAGAACAATAATCTGGTAGTGTAGATAGGAGCACGAAAATCTTGTATTGAAGCAAAGGCTGCCTTTATATAGGTGAAGGTGGAGCCTTGCTCAATCAATCAATATGGAAATTAATAGCCTACCCAATCAATAGGGAAATTCAATTCTTGCAATTCAATTTTGAAAACCCCCAACATAAATTCCGAAATTGAATTGAGGAATGAATAGGCTATTCAATCTCAATCATGGGGTGTACTGACCATCTTTTTCACGCGTATTAACAAGCCATAAACACGTGTAACATCCAACTCAGTGGGTCCTTTCGGTTGCCTCAAGACCCTCCGAACGCCCCATTTCTTCACACCGAATTTTCAAGAAATTTCCAACAAAACAAAGCTTACTGAGAATGTGCTAAAAAGTAGACCCACTACAGTGACTCCAAACCAAGTTACCTCCTTATCAAGAGGAAGGCAGCGCCTATGAATTCCATTCTTGGACAAAAAATGTGACTAAATTTGATGAGGAAAAGGGGCAGCGAAAAAATAGATGATCATGGGACTCCCCACCTCCCACACATAAAACACAATCAGAATTCGCTGCAACCATCCACGGCAACAATCTGTCCTTAGTGGATAAACGACCCCATGACCATCCATTGGATTATGGACCATCGAGGCACAGAATGTTTAAACCATACTAGATACATAACCACAGGGTTCCTGCACCTGGGCCATTTCCAACCCTGAGAACTAACCGTAGAAGCAACTTTTGCACCAAGGGACCTGCCCATATTGAAACCAACTCGGTCCCATGCTCGTGAATAATGCAACTTATGGGGTTGCAACTTGCAAATTATCAACCCACGAGAAGATATTTCTTGTTGTTTCTATATTTATCTTAAAAATAGAAATCCCAGGTTAGGAATTTCATTTCCGGTTGCACACTTTGCTTCTCTCCAACAAGATTTCTTCTCCTGTCTCTCTTCTTCTTTTTACTTTATTTTTTGCCTCAATCAGCATGTATATGTTAATTAATAAATAAATACTCCCTCCGTCCCAAATTTGTTATCCACTTGCACTATTCATGACAGCTCAACAAATTGTTTATATTTTCAAATGTGCAATGTTGTATATCTTTAATATGGATCTCGTTTCTCGATGAGCTCTATTAAACAAATTTTTCAAAATTATAAAAAATATAATAAATTGAAAGATATAAGGAATTGATAATTGACACGTATGGATGGACATGAAAATCGGGAAGGAGGGAGTAACTGAAAAATGACATCAATTCGTTTAAGCTCAATTAATAAAATTTTCCCAGAAACTTGTAAGCTCTACGAAATTCTAGTAGTCTTAAATTCAAAAATAAAATAAAATATTGTTTCTAAGACTAAGAGCAATGCTTTACATCCACTTTACTGATCAACTGGACAATTCATATATTGTTCAAATAAAGCATGGACTAATACTGATTATCTAATAGGCTCAAATACTATTTTGGTCATTGACAAATGACACCGATTTCAAAATCGTCCTTTTAAGAATTCTGGTTTCAATTTCGTCCTTGTAAAACTTTGACGATTTCAATGTTATCCTTCCGTCCAATGGGAAACGGAAAAGACTTGCGTGGACTAACGGAAGCCCAGTCATCCTTTTCTCTCTCTCTCTCTCTCTCTCTCTCTCTCTCTCTCTCTCTCTCTCCCTTTTAGGTTTTGTTTGGTAGTTAGGAAAAGAAAGGAAACAAAAAAGAAAAATTGAGGAAAGTTAGGAGGAAAATTTTAATTGTTCATATAGTTTAGTTTAGTTATTTTTCTTCTTTTTTTTCCTCTCAAACCAAACAAATGGAGAGGAAATTTTTTTATTTTCCTTTCATTTCTTAAATTTTCCTTATACCAAACCGAGCCTTAATTTCTAAACCAATTAACCAAACACTTAGTTAAAAATTACTAAAAAAAGAAAATGCTCCCAAATTGGGAAACTCTCTCTCCCTTCACCAGTTTTAACAATTGGGAAACCCTTCCTCCCATTCCTCCTCTCCTCTATCCGGCCGCCAGTCTTCCGACCGTTGACCTCTCGATCTCTTGCTTTGATCTTGCATGCAATCACGCCTGAATACCCACAGATACGTGGTCGTGGTGTGGTGATGCAGCTAGGGTCTCGATCGCCGACCTCACTCTCTGCCTCTCCGATCATTCATACTCGATTATGCCTGTGATGTCTTCGATTTGTTTGGTTTGTTGGGCCTTGCTGCCATGCACCGCCAAGAAAGGGATCTGGTAATGCTTTTTTCTTGATATAGCCGTGGGTTTTGGTTAAGTAGTTTCACCACATAATCGGAAAGGGTTCGGTGGCATATTCGGTCTCTGGTGGGTAGGGGGATATTTTACCCCTTTGTTGGATCTGCAACATCTTGATGATTTTGTTGGGCCAAGCCAATTGTTTAGCCTTTCTGTACATATAATTTCAGAGTTAGCCCAATCGCTGGAAGGATCGTTTGTTTTCGTGGTGGTGTTGCATGTGTTCGTGTGTTCATGTGTGATTGTGTTGTTTGTCTGATTGTGTTGTTGTGATTGTGTTTTTTTTTCTTTCTGGATTGCGATCCTCGCCAGTGGGTGGTGGTCGGCGATGGAGGGCGGTGGAGTGGTCGTTGCCCCATCTTCTCTCTCACACGACTGAAGAAGAAGAAGGGGAAATCTGAAATTTTTTTATTACCTTTCTTTTTCTTTTTTCTTTTTGGGTGTGGATACCAAAACGACGCCGTTTTGGTTGGCACTTGGAGAGAAAGGTACCTGTCACAGCTGACTGGGATTCCGTTAGTCCACGTAAGCTTTTCCGTCATTCATTGGACGGAAAGGATAACATTGAAATCGTCAAAATTTTAAAAGGATGAAATTGAAACCAAAATTCTTAAAAGGACGATTTTGAAATCGGTACCATTCGTCAAGGACCAAAACAGTATTTGAGCCATATTATTATTTTTTTATAACTGAAGTGTCCGGCCAGCTTACGAGTACCCTGACTAATTCCGGAAGACTAATCTCACTATCCACTACAAATTTATTAAACTTGGTTACATACACTACCTTTTGAGTTTGCGAAGATGTCCAAACCATTATAGTGGCAGTGGTCGGACAGAAGAAATACCGGTGACGGTGAAGGCCATGACATCTTCAAACTTTTGAGTAATTATATTTCGCCTGTGCATAATTTGATAATCATAGTTAAATTTGGCATTTTGACCCATTTAAGTTGTAGTAATTTCACTTTAGTCCCTTTAAATTTTTTATTTTTTTTTACTCAGCTAGCACCTAGCAGTCCTTCAAATTCAAAATAATTTTGCATTTGGCTACCTTTTACTCTATATTAGGAGTGCAGGTGCAAAAAAATTTCTTTTTATTAACTTCAAAAGTACAACTTTGTTTTTAGGATTGGGTTCCTGTCCCGTAATTAGCCAAACTGTCGAACATTTTTTCACAATGTAAGAAAATGTTTCCAAGAAGGAAATTTTTTTGGACTTCACATTTGTGAAACAACTATAGTGATTGTATGGAACAGTTATCAGAGCAGATCAGAAGGAAAGGTTGCAATACACACCCCTGTTTGGATGTGTATCATACGCACTCCTAAAAATGCTATGAATCGGTTACGTTTTATGAATAAAAATTTATAATTTTTTTGTACAAAAGTTACGAGACGCACCAAAATATTATGAATCATAGAGAAAAAGTTATGAATGATATTGCTTAAAAGTAAGGAGTTTTTAATATAAAAATTACAATACACTTAAAAAATGTTACAATTGCTATGAGATGACACAATATGGATAATGCAGTAGGTGCAAATGATAGACACCTTTAATGTATTATAGCCATTCCCTAGGAGAGAAGCAGAGCCGACCCTGA
Source organism: Gaultheria prostrata (assembly GCA_036023075.1). Lineage (NCBI taxonomy): Eukaryota > Viridiplantae > Streptophyta > Magnoliopsida > Ericales > Ericaceae > Gaultheria > Gaultheria prostrata. The sequence goes on along the minus strand of JAXBDA010002751.1, from coordinate 15,959 downwards.
GCTAAAGCGAGCGTTGCGGCCGATTTAGGCCCAAAAAAATTACGAATTTCAAGGGCCCCAATATTTTAGTACCCCTAAATATCTTTTGTAATAAAAAAATACGTACATCGTGTTAGGGTTATTTATTATTGATGAATAATAGTATTTATTTTTGGAAGTGTAATTTACATGCTTACATTTTACTCATTAAGATTTTAAAAAAGGCCTCCTTTTGATTTTCGCTTTAAGCCTCCAAAAAGTCAGGGCCGGCTCTGGAGAGAAGATCAACACCCTTTTTTGGCAAACTCTAAAATCTAAATAACCAACGGACACCATCAATAAAGGACATGCAACGACGGGTGTCTAATGTTTTGCTAGTTAACTACTCCTGTATCATGTCTACGAATATGTGCCGCAACAGACAGGTATCCAGCATCCTTGTGTTTTGCCGTTTGGAAGAGAGAGGAAGGTACGAGATATAAGGGCATATAGGGGAAAGGAAAAAGACCGTACTCTTTTATTGAAAAACCCAGGTGAACAAAATTGTCTTTTACATTCGTGTGAGGAAATAAAAATGAAAAATCAAATACAGAGACAAGAAAATGCAGCTGCATCAGCCATCAGGTAAGTAACATGGCATATAAGGCCCTGAATCAATGGTAGGCCATGGCAGATTATGGTCCACAATTGCCAACCCCTATGTTCCTTTAAATCAACCTCTTCACTCCTCAGGGCCACCAAATAAGGAATTCTAAATGGTTCTTCTATGTTCCACATTCGTGTGGAAGCAAAAAAAAAAACCCAAGTTATAGGAGTATATAAATGGAAAAAAGTTTCTAATATATTGCAAAGCATGCATGCAGTTGGTTTGGTGGTCACCAGAGAATGCCACACAACTGCGTGGACAGATACAGAGTTTGATTCCCATGCAAACCCGCACGCAGGGCTCGCCCTAACGTTTGGGTTGCCCTAGCTGACCCTGATTTTGGTTGCTCAGTTATTATTAAGTCAAAAAAATAAAACGAAATACAAGTCACAAAAAAAAAATCAAGTTTATATTGGACTTTTAGATTGAACAACTTTAAAAAAATCACAATCAAAATATAATCGTAAAAAGATAAACATCAAAGAAAACTTCTCATTGCACAAAAATAAAACAAGAAGGATACAAAGATAAACGTAAAAAGATATCTTTTTTTTTTATGATCGGCAACAAAATTTATTAATATTCGACAAAGGGTACATCGAGGAGAACCATACCCAAGCACAAGTGCAAAGATATGATTGTAAGAGTTTGTTATGAAGAAAATAAATTTGATTTATATACTAACTATGGCTTGTATGAATAAAATAATAATAAATCGTGTTAGCTCACTCTTTTTTTTAAAAAAAATTCCGCCATTAGAATTGAATTTTTTTGATTCAATATAAGAAAATATCAATTCTACATTGTTGTTATGTTTGTTGAATGTAAATTTTTTAACAAAGTGTAATTGACTAGTGTGATTTTTGTAAAACTGTGGATTTGGTGGAAATATAAAGAGCCAAAAATAACAAAGAAAAAAAAGGGAAAGAAAAACTTGACAGATTCCAAAGTAAAAAATATAACCTAGTTTTTTTTTTTTTGGGTTGCTCTTGCCCGAGGGGTTGCCCAAGTCCGTGGGCTTGCTGGGCTTACCTCTGGTCTGGCCCTTCCCCCTATCGTGCTCCCTTTCCCATTCTTTTTATCAACTTCTTTCCCTTTTTTTTCTTTTTCACTATTTTTATTATTTCAGGCTCCAATTTTTCACCCGAACCAATAGTATTTCAAAAAATCCATCACTCAATTACTTTGTTAGAAATTTTGCATTGAACGAACATAACACTAGTGTGCAAGTGACATTTCTTACATTTAATTAAAAAAATTATCCCAGTGGTGAAATTTTTTAAAAACATCAAACGACCTAACACGTTTTCTTATTTTTTTTTAACACAAATCATAGTTAAAATATGAGAATACTTTCTTATTTTCTTAAAAAAGAAAAAAAAACTCTTACACTCTTATCTTTTTGCACTTATATTTTATATTTGTATCTTTCAGTTTGAATTTTTGTAATTTTGTAATTTTTTGAAAAGAACTGTTGAAGATGTAGGGAGCCCAATATTGAGAGTGTGCTTCAGGTCCCTAAAATGTTAATTAGGACCGCATTGCCTATTATAGTAGTTTTGGCGGAGTGGATTTTTTTAAGTTGAAATTGATAAAAAAAAAAACTTACCTTCGTAACTTGTCACAAGAGAAATTGAGTGAATTGACTATACCCTCAATGAAAAATAAGTTCTTTGATAAGTTAAAGTACAATAACAATTGAAACTTGTGGCGTTTATTACGTAATTCAAGCTAAAAGCACAATATATCCTTAATTATTACTCTCTCTCTTTTTTGTATGTCTATTTATTTTTAATGACTTATTAGTAAGTGGGCAACCATGCTAGAGGTTGGGCTAGGACAACCTGAACATCAGGACTGGCCCTGGAAGAAGGCCCCTCGAGCATCAAGACAGTGAGGATGCGGGGGCTGTTGTGCAGCCTATGTACAGGAACCGTCCACAATTGTTTTCAACGTTTAAAACAAACTATTAGCCCGAATAGTTCTTCTCTTCACGCGAATAGTTTGTTTAAAATCTGGGACGTTCATCTAAGCAACAGACAGCCCAAATTCTATGCGCCTGTTACGCACAGGCTGGACAGCAGGCCCCTCGTCCCATGACAGTGCTCCAGGAGCAAGTCATATTCTTTCTCAAAATAAGGTCATGTCCAAGTTGCCAAAACGGATCCCACATGTGTGTGGCCATTGGGACAAATTACTCTCTCTTGCATTAATTGCCACTCACTTCACAATCTCCCCATCTAGCTAGATGATCTCTTAGTCACATTTCGTTTTGATTGCAAGCTTGATTTAAGTGGAAATTTGAATGTGCCCAGTTGGCAAATGGGATTTTAAAGTGAGTCCTTTACGTTGAATTTACGATAGGAGATTAACAAGTACAAGAAGTGAACACTATTCTGGGACTAGTTAAATCACAATTAAATCAAACTCTCTGTCCCAATTTATTTGTCAATTGTTTAAAAATTCAATTTTGTTAGGAATACACAGCTCAAAAGGAATTGAAAACAGGACCACAAAGGAAATACTCCGGAGATTTCGGAGGACATATTATATACTTCTGTTACCTTAAAGTACAATTGTCACCGTTAAACATGTAGACCTCGCCACCGTAAATGACATACTGAAATCTCATTTGCATCCGACACCATCTTGCCATTAATCGGTCGGCCCATAGCTTGCTAGCTCCCGGCATGCATAACTCAACGTGTCTCTCCCTCTCTGCGTGTAAACCTCTCTTACCGCCTCTCGAGGTCGAGTTCTAACCTATTAAGTGTGTCAACTTGGTTTTGGTAAACATAAGGGTTCGAACTAATACGGGGCCTTCATCGAACCCTCATCAAATCCATAATTAACATGTAAAGCATGAGAATAGTACTGACTACTCTCATGAAGTATACGATTGCTAAAAAGCCTCACGCTTTGCCTTTTTTTGTCGTTCACGTTTCGTTAGTCTTGCCATCTGTTTTCACATAAACAATATTACAAACTTAGGAGGAACATATACGGTAGTTGGTAAATCATTATATTATATTGGACGAAGGTCTTATATTGAATGGAATTAGGCAAACTTGAACCTTTTAATGCCAAAGTTTGAAATTAGGGCATCAATAATTTTATTATACTGGAAACTATGAACACGAGGTTGTTCTCCAATAGATTTTATCATATATTAGGCAAACTATAAGATTATGGCAAACTATTTCATAAATTAGGCCAAAGTGTTGTCATAAATTAGGGCAAATTCGCTCATTTTTTAAACCACTCAAATGAATGCAGTAACTAAGGCATAACAGATGGTGTACTTTGAAACCCATAAATTAGGGCAAACACTTCTGAGATCGAAACCCAAATATGAAGGCAAACACTTCTCAGATGAAAACCAAAAAATTTGGCCAAACACTTCTCAGTTTGATACCCAAAAATTAAGGCAAACAATTGTCAGCTATGAACCCAGAAATTAGGGCAAACACTTGTCACTTCAAATGCAGCAGTTAGGGCAAACACTTGTCAGATTTTCTTCCCAAAAATTAGGGCACACACTTCTCAAATCGAATCCACAAATTAGGGCAAACGGTTCTCAGTTTTTCTTCCCAAAAATTAAGGCAAACACTTATCAGATCGAACCCAGAATTTAGGGCAAAAAATGTAGTGGAATCGAAACCAGTAAATTAGGGAAAACACTTCTCTGATTGAAACCCAGAAGTTAGGGCAAAAAATGTAATCGAAAACACCCAAATGAGTGGGTTTAGTAAACGAGAAACGAGCAGATCAATAACGTAAGAATATGAAACAATGGAGTACTTCGATTACCTGACTGAATGGTCGAAGATGAGGTCTGAAGATGAAGAAAATAGAGTCACCAGTTTACAACGGCGACAGCTTCTCTTCTCTCTTCCTCCTTCACTCTTGTCGATCGTAACAAAGAACAACCACGCGTACGCATACAAAACCCTCCAAATTAAATCACCCGGATTTGAAGGGGTAAAACAGGAACGAAAAACCACCAATCCGCCCTCATTACCTAACGATAGGGTCATGGCTGTCGTTGACAAATCCTAGTGAAGCTGGGTTTGCTCTCCAAGCAGTGAAAATAGTCGGGGTGGAGTCGGGGAAGAAATTTGGATGCCAAACGCCGGCTGGTAGTGGGCCCTGGATTACAAATCTGGGGTGTCCGCAAATCAGGGGGCTAACGACGTCGCCAAACAAGCCCTAATGGTGTTAATTTATGAAAACGTGATTTTAATAATAGATTGATTTAAGATATTTTAATTTTCTGCCACTTGTTTAGGCATGATTTTATTAGATATTAGTCTTAATTTCCATAAGTAGGTTAAGAAAAATCTTTTTATTTTTTTAGTCTTTTTAGTTTTCTTTTCATTGTCTTTCTTGCTTAAGCAAGATTCTATTATTTCCTAGTTGAGTTAGGGTTTAGCCTATAAACAAGAATGTAACCTATGGGCATAAGGATTCAGCTTTTATTTAATGTACTATGAGATTTTCTCTCACTTTCTTGTGGATTCAAAGACCCTCGAGGATTCGAGACCTATCTTCGTTTTGAAATTGTACGCTAACTATTCTCTCATGAATTCTGTTGCGTCAGGCTCAGATCTAGTCTTGGCGTATACAAATTCTGAACACTTTTCTGGTTAAGTTTTTTGTGTATGTAGTACTGCTGGCGTATTACATTTATAATATCAATGGAATTGTTCTTTTTTTAGAATTCTATGACACTGTAAATTTTTTGCAACAAAAGAAACCCTCAAAAAAGTACGTAAATTGACATTTTTTAACCTAAGCTAGTTTTGGAAATTGTGCATTCACATGCATTTCTTTATAAGACACCGTGCATCACACACTTTGCTTTCCTTCTCGACATGATAAGATATCATGTGCATCTTCATCTATAAATGTTGTACCTACAAATCTTTTGAGGAAAAAGTTCTTTGGCTCTATGTATATAATAACCAGCTAGGTTAGTTTTTGTCATCTTTTTACTGTAATTTTATCGAAAATATACTGTTCAATGTTGCTTCTAATTAAGTGCATCTCAAATTTCTTGGGTTTTTGCATCAGCTCGGATGCTTCCCTCCGACCGCGAAAAAAACGGCACACGTGAGATCGTTTGTCCGGTCAAGTTAATTGGTTGGGTAATATGCACGTGAATAAAATTGATTCTCCCTTGTGTGGAAATATAAAGAGCCAAAAATAACAAAGAAAAAAAAAAAGAGCAAGAAAAACTTGACAGATACCAAAGTCAGAAATATAGCCTAATTTTTTTTTTGGGTTGTTCTTGCCCGAGGTGTTGCCCAAGTCCGTGGGCTTGCTGGGCTTACCCCTGGACCTGCCCTTCCCGCTATCGTGCTCCCTTTCCCATTTTCTTTATCAACTTCTTTCCCTTTTTTTCTTTTTCTCTATTTCTATTATTTCTGGCTCCAATTTTTTCCCCGAAAACCAATAGTATTTCAAATAATCCAGTACCCAATTACTTTGTCTGAAATTTTGCATGGAACAAACATAACACTAGTGTGCAAGTGACATTTCTTACATTTAATTACAAAAAATTATCTCAATGTTGAAATTTTTAAAAAACATTGAACGACCTAACATGTTTTATGTACTTTCTTTCACACAAATCATAGTTAAAATATGAGGATACTTTCTTATTTTCTTAAAAAAGAAAAAAAAACTATTACACTCATATATTTTTGCATTTATATTTTATATTTTATATTTATAAATTACAATTTGAATTTTTATAATTTTGTAATTTTTTGAAAAGAACTCTTGAAGATGTAGGGAGCCCAGTATTGAAAGTGTGCTTCAGGTCCCTAAAATGTTAATTAGGACTGCACTGCCTATTATAGCAGTTTTGGCGGAGTGGATTTTTAAAAAAATTGATAAAAAAAAATGTACCTTCGTAACTTGTCACAAGAGAGATTGAGTGGATTGACTATAATCTCAATGAAAAATAAGTTCTTTGATAAGTTAAAGTGCAATAACAATTGAAACTTGTGGTGTTTATTATGTAATTCAAGCTAAAAGCACAATATAACCTTAATTATTACTCTCATTTTTTTTTTTTTTTTGTATGTCTATTTATTTTTTATGACTTATTAGTAAGTGGGCAACCATGCTAGAGGTTGGGCTAGGACAAGTTAAACATCAGGGCCGACCCTGGAAGAAGACCTCTTGAGCATCATGACAGTGAGCACGCAGGGGGCTGTTGTGCAGCTTGTGCACAACAGGTGCTATGCAGAATCACAGCCGTCCACAATTGTTTTCAACGGTTAAAACAAACTATTTGAACAAATAGTTCTTTTCACGCGAATAATTTATTTGAAATCTGAACCGTTCATTTAAGCAACGGACAGTCCAGATTCTACGCAAAACCTGTTGTGCATAGGCTGCACAGCATGCCCCTCGTCCCGCAGGAGCAAGTCATATTCTTTCCCAAATAAGGTCATGTCCAAGTTGCCAAAACGAATCATGACGGTGCTCCAGGAGCAGGTCATATTCTTTCCCAAAAATAAGGTCATGTCCAAGTTGCCAAAACGGATCCCACATTTGTGTGGCCATTGGGACAAATTACTCTCTCTTGCATTAATTGCCACTCACTTCTCAATCTCCTTGTAGTTGTTTGTGGTTGCTAAATTCCATCCCCATCTAGCTAGATGATCTCCTAGTCACATTTCGTTTTGATTGCAAACTTGATTTAAGTGGAAATTTGAATGTGCCCAGTTGGCAAATGGGATTTTAAAGTGAGTCCTTTACGTTGAATTCACGATAGGAGATTAACAAGTACAAGAAGTGAACACAATTCTGGGTTAAACCCCAATTAAATCAAACTCTCTCCGTCCCAATTTATTTGTCAATTGTTTAAAAATTCAATTTTGTTAGGAATACACAGCTCAAAAGGAATTGAAAAAAGGATCACAAAGGAAATACTCCGGAGATTTCGGAGCACATATTATATGCTTCTGGTACCTTAAAGTACAATTGTCACAGTTAAACATGTAGACCTCGCCACCGTAAATGACATACTGAAATCTCATTTGCATCCGACACCATCTTGCCATTAATCGGTCGGCCCATAGCTTGCTAGCTCCCGGCATAACTCAATGTGTCTCTCCCTCTCTGCGTGTAAACCTCTCTTACTGCCTCTCGAGGTCGAGTTCTAACCTATTAAGTGCGTCAACTTGGTTTTGGTAAACATAAGGGTTCGAACGAATACGGGGCCTTCGTCCCTTAAATCCATAATTAACATGTAAAGCATGAGAATAGTACTGACTACTCTCATGAAGCATACGATTGCTACCAAAGCCTTACGCTTTGCCTTTTTTCGTCGTTCACGTTTCGTTAGTCTTGCCATCTGTTTTCACATAAACAATATTACAAAATTAGGAAGAACATATACGGTAGTTGGTAAATCATTATATTATATTGGACGAAGGTCTTATATTGAATGGAATTAGGCAAACTTGAACCTTTTAATGCCAAAGTTTGAAATTAGGGCATCAATAATTTTATTATACTGGAAACTATGAACACAGGGTTCTTCTCCAATAGATTTTATCATATATTAGGCCAAAGTGTTGTCATAAATTAGGGCAAATTCACTCATTTTTGAAACCACTCAAATGAATGCAGTAATTAAGGCATAACAGATGGTGTACTTTGAAACCCATAAATTAGGGCAAACACTTCTAAGATCGAAACCCAAATATGAAAGCAAACACTTCTCAAATGAAAACCAAAAAATTTGGCCAAACACTTCTCAGTTTGATACCCAAAAATTAGGGCAGACAATTGTCAGTTATGAACCCAGAAATTAGGACAAACACTTGTCACTTCGAACGCAGCAATTAGGGCAAACACTTCTCATATTTTCTTCCCAAAAATTAGGGCACACACTTCTCAAATCGAATCCACAAATTAGGGCAAACGGTTCTCAAATTTTCTTCCCAAAAATTAAGGCAAACACTTATCAGATCGAACCCAGAATTTAGGGCAATGAATGTAATCGAATCGAAACCAATAAATTAGGGAAAACACTTCTCTGATTGAAACCCAGAAGTTAGGGCAAAAAATGTAATCAAAAACCCCCAAACGCGTGGGTTTGGTAAATGAGAAACAAGCAGATAAATAACGTAAGAATATGAAACAATGGAGTACTTCGATTACCTGACTGAATGGTCGAAGATGAGGTCTGAAGATGAAGAAAATGGAGTCACCAGTTTACAACGGCGACAGCTTCTCTTCTCTCTTCCTCCTTCTCTCTTGTCGATCGTAACTAAGAACAACCACGCGTACGCATACAAAACCCTCCAAATTAAATCACTCGGATTTGAAGAGGTAAAACAGGAACGAAAAACAACCAATCCGCCCTCGTTACCTAACGATAGGGTCATGGCTGTCATTGACAAATCCGGGTGAAGCTGGGTTTGCTCTCCAAGCAATGAAAATAGTCGGGGTGGAGTCGGGGAAGAAATTTGGATGCCAAATGCCGGCTGATAGTGGGCCCTGGATTACAAATCTAGGGCGTCGGCAAATCAGGGGGCTAACGACGTCACCAAACAGGCCCTAATGGTGTTAATTTATGAAAACATGATTTTAATAATAGATTGATTTAAGATATTTTAATTTCCTGCCACTTGTTTAGGCATGTTTTTATTAGATATTAGTCTTAATTTCCATAAGTAGGTTAAGAAAAAAAAATTTATTTTTTTTAGTCTTTTAGTTTTCTTTTTATTGTCTTTCTTGTTTAGCAAAATTCTATTATTTCCTAGTTGAGTTAGGGTTTAGCCTATAAATAAGAATGTAGCCTATGGGCATAAGGATTCAGCTTTTATTTAATGTACTATGAGATTTTCTCTCTCTCTCTTGTGGATATTCAAGGACTCTCGAAGATTCGTAACCTATCTTCGTTTGAAATAGTACGCTAATTATTCTCTCGTGAATTCCGCTGCGTCAGGCTCAGATCTACTCCTAAGTGAATCTGAGCTACTTTTTTCAAATTCTGAACACTTTTCTGGTTAAGTTTTTTGTGTATGTAATACTGCTGGCGTATTAAATTTATAATATCAATGGAATTGTTCTTTTTTTAGAATTCTATGACACTGTAAATTTTTTGCAACAAAAGAAACCCTCAAAAAAGTACGTAAATTGACATTTTTGAACCTAAGCTAGTTTTGGAAATTGTGCATTCACATGCATTTCTTTATAAGACACCGTGCATCACACACTTTGCTTTCCTTCTCGACATGATAAGATATCATGTGCATCTTCATCTATAAATGTTGTACCTACAAATCTTTTGAGGAAAAAGTTCTTTGGCTCTATCTATATAATAACCAGCTAGGTTAGTTTTTGTCATCTTTTTACTGTAATTTTATCGAAAATATACTGTTCAATGTTGCTTCTAATTAAGTGCATCTCAAATTGCTTGGGTTTTTGCATCAGCTGGGATGTTTCCCTCCGACCGCGAAAAAAACGGCACACGTGAGATCGTTTGTCCGGTCAAGTTGATTGGTTGGGTAATATGTACGTGAATAAAATTGATTCTCCCTTCCTATCAAAACCAAAAGTCTGAATCTGCGGCCCATATGTCTCACGTGAATGGTTTCAACAAAAATTCTGAACGAATAAATTCTCATGTCAAAAGTTTCGAGGGAAATTACGCGGCTGGATCCTTATCTATTGACGGTCATGAATGTTGAAAATCGTTGATGGTTATCTATTTTTTACCTCCTCAATGGTCCCATTTTACATTTTTTTTTTTTGTCTCCCACAACGAATGGAATGAATTAGCCTAGGTTTTATACAGTTTGAGTTAACGACCATAATCATATTGTCGTGTCATGTGGATTGTGTTTGGTTTGGAATTTTTTCTTCTCGATGTAGTCATTGTCGAGTTCTAATAAAACTTTTATTGCTGTTTCAAAAAAAACGACCATAATCATATTGGCGCATTTGACTTGGCCAAAAATTAACTTACACTACGTAATATGTGTTCATAGAGATGTGTCAATTACGAGTTCATCTATTTATAACTATTTTTTTTCGCTCAGCGATCTATTTATAACTATTGCTACGTAGTGGGTAATTGACAAGTAATTCGAACAGCTATTTCGGGAAAAAAATTAAATAATTAATGGTGTGAATCATTTGTGCAGGCGGTGCATGTCAGTACCCATAAAAGGGTTGCTCTCTTATTTGATGATCAATCATTTGGAAAGAGACTTGTGGTGAAAACCTGGAACCGTCCTAGCATTATTGTTTCACTTTTACGCAGTTATTACCAGCTTTTCTCTCTCTCTCTCTCTCTCTCTCTCTCTAATTGCTTGAGCTGGAAATGAACATTCGGGCGTCCAATATTTGTCAAGTCAGCAATCAAACTGTGTCAATTTTAATTGGAAAATGATAAAAGCAGCTCATTCGCCTATCGTCACGGTCTTAGGCCGAGTTTTCCGTTAGATTTTATGGAAAATTCCATAAAATTACGTACTTGATAAAATCACTCTCTTTCCCATTAGATAATATCCAAGTGTGATTAAATCACCACCCAATGCATCATTTACCATTTTTCCCTTCCTTTTCTTTAAGGGGCCCCACCATATATAATAAAAATAAACATTTCAAATGCATTCGGGGGCAAAGCCATAATTTTCTCTTTTGTCCTTCCCTCTTCTACAGTGGACTCATTTTACCAAATGCCTCTTTTTATCAAATGAGGTGAAAGAGTGATAAAATCACCTCATTTTATCTAACGGAAAACCCGTCTTAAATTAGTTATATCAAAATATGAAAGAATGTTTTAGAATGTGTCAAAGTGTAATGGAAACTGTGAAGCATGCGTTTTTGCTGTTTTTTTCTTTTATTGGTAGCCAGCTTTAAGAAATGTATAGAAATATGGGAAAAATATTTTAAAATGTGTGAAAATGTAATGGAAAATGTAAAAAATTATTGAACTTTCCATTTTTTCTGTTTTTTGTATTTGTTGGTAGCCGAATAGACTGTTAATAAAAGGACACATTTTCATTCACCACCATCGCACGTACTCTCAAGAGAATATCGAAACAATGGTGATAACGACTCCGTTTTAGCGGACTTAATAGTTTAGTACCAAAAATTACATGTCAATGGCGCCTTCCAACTAAAATTTTACTTCCTCTATCTCGAATTTGTTGTCCGCTTTCACTATTCCTGACCTCTCAAAAAATTGTTACATTTATTTTATTATTTTCATTTCTATCTTTATCTCTCTCAAATCATTACCCCTATTTATTTTCAATTATTACACCCATTTCTCCTTTCAATCATTCTCCCAAAAACCAAACCCTAAATCCAAACCAAACAAGGTTATCAGACGCAACCTCTATTGGATATGCTCTAATGGAGAAAATTTTGGGTTCAAATAGTGTATCACACACGTGGTGCCCGATCACGCATCTTGAACATGCAAAAATGTCATTTTGGACAATCTAGAATTCTTCTTCCCTCTCTCCTCTCTCTCTCTCTCTCTCTCTCTCTCTCTCTCTCTCTCCTCTTTCTCCCTCCAAAATCCAAACCTTCCAAAATATTTCTAGACGATCGAGATGCGCGCTGAGTACTGCTAATACCACGTGGTACCTAGCTCGCACCAAAGTTTTTCTTTGATGTGTGAGTTATGGATAAGCCACCATGTTGTCCGTACATGTATACATCGAGAGAAGTAAAGTAAAAAACACGGCACGTACTATTTGTTATAAAAATTAGCATTATCAATTTCATTAGCCAAATATTGTTGTTCTACCTTCCGTGCAAATTTTCCGGTAAATATATGGGTACCGACCAAACGAGGACAGACCACGTACCGACGGCGCCGGAGACCCCCGTGTGGGTCCCAAACATGTTTGCATGAAATGGGGTGATTTTGGATCGAGCACTTACAGCCGTCCGATGGCCTCGATTCCCGCATAGGATCCACTCGGATTTTGATTCTGAGCACGATGAGCGGCTCGGATTGGCCGTTTGGGACCCACACGGGGGTCGCCGGCGCGGTCGGTACGTGGTCGGTCCCCTTTGGTCGGTACATATAGCATTGTTCCAAATTTTCTTTACTACTCTCCATCTTCTTTTGTTTTAAAAAGGTATAATTGAATTTCACACTTCCTAAATTTGTATTCACTTTTTTTTTTTTGTTCTTTATTCATTTGATCTTACAACATTACCACTCATTTGAATAAAGACAAAAGAAAAAAGAGCGTAAATATAAATGGGTCTAGCTAACGTGCGCATCATTGCACCCGTTAAGAGTACAAAAAGGTACATTTATTGGGTCTCACTTGTACTATAAAGTACACTTTTAAAGCACATATGTACTTGTTGATAAAAAAAATACATATGTAGTACAAGTAGGATCGATACATAAGTGTACCTTCTTCGACCTTTAACGGGCACAACATTGCAACCGTTAGCATTTCCCAATATAAATTTGTCGAGTGTGAAAATCAATCCTCTTTTAAGAATCAGAATATTATTCAAATTCGCACTCTCATGAGAATTTCATAGCTGGCTCTGCCTGAATGTAGTGTAGCATTCCAATTTTAAAAAACTCTTCAAAAGAAGAGATTTTTTTCGAAAAGAGTTCTTTAACAAAATCTAACTATTGAAAAGTGGATCCCTATGTGCTGTACCTTTCTCCTAATCGGAGTACGGACAACCGTACACTCTTTTCTTGGACAACCGTACACTCGTACAGATCACTTTCATTAATTGCGTGAATTGATTTCTTTTAGGAAGCTTCCAATCCACCTTTATTCCCAACGACTTGGATCGAATAACGTTCAAGAGGATCATAATAATTAACCCTGCTACGGCATGTAGTACATTAATTGCACACGAAATTCGTCTGTCCTCACTTACCTTGATTAGGTGGAGAAAATTTTGGGTGCCAAAAAGGCTACCATGTGACACCGTGGTACACTAAGAGGTGGTTTTTTTTTTTTGGCACAACGATATACATCAGTAATTAGTTGTTAGTGATTAGTAGGGAAAGGGGAAGGGGAAGCCACCACAAGAGTGGGGCAGTCGGGACTTGAACCCTAGCCAAACGCATGGAGCAAAGGGTGCTCGACCAACTAAGACACCGCCCACATGTCACTAAGAGGTTGTTTGACAAAGCTGAAAATTGAAATTAAGTACTGAAAATTGAATACTGAATTTGTTAAGTTGATAAGTTGTTTCATATGTACTGAATTTTAAGCACTCGATTAAATAAGTTGTTTGATATGTACTTGGAGCTGAATTATTAATTTCATTATTTTTTTTATTTTACCTTTCATATATTCATATTTGAATGTAAAATTCAATACTAGGAAATAAAAAATATTGGCAAGATGGCTCAAGAATGGAGTTGTCATTTACTAATGGTCACCAAGTATTTATAATAGTGGAGTGGTGATTATCGTGACTCGAGAATGGAGTTGTGGAGTGGTGGTGGTGGAGGACTGATGGGCCATGGGAGTGGTGGCAGTGGTGGTGGTGTAATTGTAATGGTGGTGGTAGTTGTCACACCCTCACAATTTGAGATACAAATAATAACACCATTCAAGGATAGTCTACCTATCTCATAGTCTCATATGTGTCAAACGTACTCAATTCGTCATGTAGTCGATTCTCCGTTGTTATAAATTTTAGAAATTCCAAGCAAAACACTTGAGAGTGGTCCTACTGTAATTTCGGGCATCGAATGACCCCGTGTACTCTTCCCCTTGGCCAAGGCATTTTTCTAGCTACATATCCATTGGATGGCCCTAGTGTCATTCTGGACATTTAATGACCCCGTGTACATCATTTCAATTATACATTTACAATTTAAAGTTCATCAAATCCATTAGTGTTTCGTTTCATCCAAATGTGTCCATAAAAGGTGTTTTTTTTTTTAACCCGAGTGTCAAGGAAGTCATCACGACCCATCCGGACAATGATATACAACCAATAACTTAAATAAACAAGACACGATAAACGAAATATGGCTCAAGTGTTTGATCACAAACAATAGGGGCTCCCATCGATAGGAGTTCAGGTCCTATCGATAGGACATCAATCAGATTGCCACTTTTAAAAACAACAGAGGCTCCTATCGATAGGAGGGCCATTAGATTGGCCACTTTTAAAATCGAAGGGCTCCTATCGATTGGCCATAATCGAGCTACAACCCAAACTTGGTTTTTCTTACCTAAACACAAAAATCAAGGTCCAAGACTTAGATTTATGCTACCAAAGAACAAGATATATATGGAATATGGAGGAATCCCAATGGGTATCGATAATTTCAAAGATCCAAGGCACAAATCAAACCGATTGACTAGGAAAAATGGGTTTTTAAGGGATTCTCAACAAATTATGAGAGATTGATCCAATATAGATGCAATATACACCACAATAACTCAAATACATTTAGTAGGAGTAAAAATTTCCCTACCTCAATAGATTTTTAACTCCAAATTAAAAGTTGAAGAAACCCTAGCTCCGCTCTAGAACTCACCAAACAAAGCTCTTCCAAGGCAAATGCAAAGAGAATCCAAGAATCCAAGCTCTAATGATCAATATGTGAATGATCTATGCGAGGATCATGAGGGTTTTGAGGTTTTGTGATGAATTTGTGGAGGATTTTGAAGAAAACATGGAGGAGAAAAGGGAGAGAGAAGGCTGGCTGAGTGGGGAAAGGAGAAGATATTTTTTCTCACCTCCCTCCCTTTTATACCCACATTTTGATTAATTACACCACACACCCCTATATTAACTTATGTGCTTCCAAATGACCCAAATCCAATCTATATCACTCATAAGCCCAACAACTAATGTTTAAGACAATTCATCAAACTTTTCCAACTTTATTTTCTAAATAACATTTAAAATTTCGGGTCCTTACAGTAGTGATTGTGGAGTGGTGGCATCGCGATGGGAGTGGAGGAGCAGTGGTGGTAGTGATGATGGGAGTAGTGGAGTAATGGTGGCGATGGTGTAGTGGCGGCAATGGTGGTGATGGGAGTGGTTGTAGTGGTGGTGGAGGATGATTGATAGGAGTGGTGGATGTGGAATGGTAGTGGTTGTAGAGTGATGGTGGTGGTGCAATGGTAGTGGCAGTGGTAGTGGTGGTTGCGGGTGTGGTTGTCTAGTGGTGGCATCGCAGTTATGGGAGTGGCAGAGTGGTGGTGGTAGTGGCAGTGGCGGTGGTGGTGGTGGTGGTAGAGTGATGGTGTGAGTGGTGGTGGTGGTGGTGGTGGTGGTGGAGGATTGGTAGGAGTGGTGGTCGGGGAGCGGCAGTGGCAGTGGGGTGGTGGTGGTGGGG
>JAXBDA010002750.1:0-39959 GCA_036023075.1 Gaultheria prostrata | reverse complement strand
ACTCGGCCGTTTGCCAAATCATCCGAAAATTCCTAGTCTTTGCTAAGCACCATTTCTAGTTCAAATGAGTTTCAGTATCAAATCTTCCGTTCGGAGTAAGTCTAACGACACCTCCGAGCCGGTTATCATAGAGGAGAATGAATTGACCCGAGTCATGGGTGTTGAAATCCCCTAGACCTCGCCTTAGTTTTAATTAGTCTTTTCATATTCCGAGTCGTTCACGAAGTCAAGTGAATTCCACCCCCAAACCACAAAGTTCAAGTTTGCCGCTTTAAGGCTAAAAACCCTCACGCGCAAGACATTTTCACGCTCGGTACGTTCGGTCCTTGTGGATTCGATCCAGTCTTACCGGTATTATGCTATCTCCGACTTAAGCCCTACGCTTTGGGCACGCTATTAAATAACATAGTTGGAGTGAAAGCATAATCAAGCTTAGATCAGAAGTGGGTTTGTGTAGAAATCGAGTGGCTTGATGTAATTTCTAGAGAGAAGTGAGAGGGGGTGAGTTTAGGTCGGGAGAAAAGAGAGAGAGGTATGCTAGAAATGAACCAGAAAAGACCCAAAATGGTCTTTTAAATCTGCTCGAAATGCCCTGGTATCAATACCCCAGAGATCTAGTATCAACACCAGACAGTTTTGAATTCCCATCACCCAGACTGTATTACACAGCACGCAGACAGCTACACACACATCACGATATTCAACACTACTTACTTATACTTCACTACAAGTTACTGACTTAAAAACGTTACATGTAAGTAAGAAGGTAACCCCCCCCCCCCCCCCCCTCTCGGAAACAATGGTGGGGTTTGGAAAAGCTAATTCGAAATTGATAAAAAGTCAACTTTCCCCTCCAAGAACAAATTTTGGAAAACTCAAGAAATCCTAAAGTAGCACACTTTCAAATATGGATCCTCAAGCCTTCACAACTTGCACAAAGCTTCATTTTAAACCTTAAAAAATATTTTGACAATGACCGATTCAACGCAGCAACTAATATATAAGGTAGTTATCATTTTGAGTCAAAATAACCCTTCCGGCAGCTAAGTTATAGTGTTGACCTGTCATGCCCTGCTTTTTAACAAACTAAATTCCACAAACGTCCACGTGGCACAAGTCAAAAGTCAACAATTCTCGATTGAAAAGTCCAAGTCAAAGTTCCACTACATACATGATCCTATCAGCAAGTCTCTAGGTGGCACTACATCGTACCCGAATACATAAATACCAAAATCTAAGTTTTAAAGTTATTATATAAGTCCAAATAGTCAAAAGGTTGGGTAATTAGAAATTACATTGCCATCTACCAAAAATACAAAATTTAAGATGGAATAGTAACTTCATGAATGCATAAGCTCCTTATAATGCATCACTCCACAAGCATCCAATCTCATGCTACACGCCGTGCACCTGAAAATGATAGGGTGAGCTCACTAGCCCAGTAGGAAAAACCATACTACAACCACTAGGTGTATAAATATGATAAGTGCACATGATGTGGGTTGACATGAAAGTATTGATCAAAGGAACATAACGGGAACCAAAACAAGTGATTCGTGTCCATAAAGTGCCCAAGTGTCCAATAAATGTATCCTCGTGTCCAAAATAATATCTGGGCGTCCAAATATGATTTCATGGTGTCCAAAATACCCAAAATTTCTTTTAAGTTGCCAAAATCACCAACAAGCATAACACATGTCCAAAATCGTGTCCAAGTATCCAAAGTTCACCAAAACATCATTTGCACTTCAAAAACAATTCCATTTCCAACTTTTTCTTAAAATCAACCATTAAATTTAATAGGGAATAAATCCCTCTGCCAGATTTCGTGGGCTCCGTCCACCCGTGGCCAGCTATGCTGGTAATAATAATAAACCGTGTTTCACAGGCCACATTCACCATGCCCAGCTATGCTGGTAATAATACTCCCTCCGTCCCTTTTTAAATGATCCGCTTGGGAAACGTGTATTTTTGTGGACGTTACAAAAGGCACCTCCGTATAACATTTTTGATTTTTTTTGGCACCAAATTAAAGTGCTCATTACTTTAATTTGGTATAAAAAAATTTAAAAATTATATAGAGAAATATGTTTTTTTTAGGGGTTTGAAATTGCACGTATTCCCGTATGGATCACTTAAAAGAGACGGAGAGAGTAATAATAATTATAGGGAACTAGTCCCTCTGCCGGATTTCGTGGGCTCCGTTCACCCACGGCTAGCTAGGGACACCAAACAGGTGAACCTTAGAATCTTAAAAAAAAACCACTTTCATCATCTCAAACATTTGTTTCATCAAAACGTTCGATATATCCCATTCCTTTCAAAATATCACAATTTTCGCCAAAAGTATTATAATTTTCGTCGAAAGTGTCAACCAACTCATTATGGTACGTGTCCGATACGTATAACGACGTGTCCAATGAAATCACGTGTAAAAATCTTGGTTTAAAGATTTCAAAGTGAATTGGAGGGTTATTACAATGTCAAAGGTCGATTACACAATGATATGGGCGATCGGGGACCAAACGGTTGTCAGAAAACCCCAACCAGTTGGTGGTTTTTGCCCAACCAGTCGGGCCGAGGCAGATTCAAGACCAGATTTCTGACCAGTCGGGAAAACCCAGATTTGACGATTTTTCTCCAAATTACGAGATTTCAACCCATAACTCAATTTTGATAGTCCAAACTCAAAAATGATGGTTCTAAACAACAAATAGGAATGGAGGAAAGGCAAATGAACTACCAATTTCATCAATCAACAACCAATTTCATAGATCAAAGAATCAAAGTTGTGAAAACCCACATAAAGGAGAAAAACATGATTTTCAATGAATTTGAAGCAAGAACAAGATATGTACAACAAATCACAAGTATACAACTAGAAGTGGTAGTAATTGTTTCCCTACCTCAAGATTTTTGCTCCAAATGAGTTGAGAAAGCAAAACCCTAGACCTTGAGCTTCCAAACCCGAAATACCCCCTTACAAGGCGAAACCAACGCAACCCAAGCTTGAAATCACGTAGAGAAGAAGATTTTATGAAAGAACCTTGACGGAATTGGATTTTGGTTGAGATTTGAGGTGTGTTTGTGGAAGATTTTTGAGAGGGGAAGAGAGAGAGAGGAAGAGCCAACTGTGTAGGAGAGAAGAGAGATTGATTTTCTTTTCAAACTTTGACCACACACATATAGATATAGGTCCCTTATTGCACTTACACCCCTCTAACTTTCAAATGCATTTTAAATACACTCATGTGTAATGTAATGACTCCACATTGACCCACTTTAATCAAATTTCATTTCCTCACATTTACCCAATGTTATTCCGGAAAAGTATTATGAATTTACGGGTCCTTACATGACATTTCTCATACCAACAAGATGACACCTCCACATAAGTCCAAAACCTCACCATTTACCACATTAACCCACATTTAAACATTGAAATGCATTTTCTCAACTTCTCCTCTTTCTTTTCCGAAAAAATCATTTTCAAATATTTTTTTTCAAGTCTTTACAGATGATCCCAAGCGGTGCTCAGTTTTTTTTTTTTTTTTGAACATTGAGATTTGAAATGACACACTTGTAATTAATAAGAGAGTGAAAGAGGGATTGAAAAAATAGAATGCGTCTAAGTCTAAAAGGTGCAAAACTTAAATGGATAGGCAAATGGATATTGCTATTGTAGATGAGTTTTAAATATTTTCACTCAAATATTTGAGAATAGAACATTCTCTCTAATGATATGACCCTATTCTCTCTAGATCATTTGGGTCCCCAAGCCTAAGAGTTTCACTGTCTTGGTTTTTTTCTGCGCACACCTGCTTTCTTTTTCACCCTTCTTTTAGATCACTCAATTCCTCTCATCTCTACTGTTATATATTTTTACCTCTCCAGCTCATTTATAAAATATTAACTCATACAAATAACCTCTCTTACGGGTACTGAAAAAGGGATAAAGATTGAAAATGTTCTAACTCACTAGTAATTTATAAACATTACACGAAAAGAAAATTCAAGGGGTTGACCGGGAGGTCAAAGTTTGAAACTTAGAAATGTAATATGGTGTGTGTGTGTGTGTTTTTTTTAGAGTAGAGAGAAAATATTATTGATCATTGAGCAATGCTGGTACAGTAGGAGTTAAATGATGCAACCAATCACAGACGAAGGCAGGCTTGCAAAGCCATTACATCTATCCTACACAACAAAACACAGTGATAAAACCTACACAACAAAACGTAATGAGAAAACTAAACATAAATAAACTAAAAAAACTGCACAAGCCAAACTCCATCCATAAACAAAACGCCCGAAAAGTAGCACCACCACCGCCGAATAAGCATCACCCCAGTATTTGCCTTACTCCCATCCAAGCTCCAAGCACAACAATAACCTTACTCCCGTCCGATGCTCAAACCTGCATAGATGATCGGAAAAAATAATGCATGCATCCGAATTTGAGAAAACCAAATGAAAACCATTTTGAGAAAACCATAAGAAAGCCAAAAAAGAGAAGATTTTAAAAACAGATGATTTTTAAAATCTGGTGTGTTGATACTATGAAAACTGTTTTTATTAAGGTCAAGTCTCCAGTGCAGAAAATACTTATACTCTACACATGGTACAAGCCTTTTATATATTAATGTTTTGACATTAATAAATACAATTTTGATATTATCATTTTCTTTTAATGGTAAGGTTTGCAAAATTCGTAAATGCTAATATCCACTTTTCTGAGATCAATATGTAACGGTAAACTTGTCCACCGCTGGTGAACAATGGAATTGACTTCAAAAATTTAATTCAATTGCGCATAAACTGTTCCACACACTCTAAGTTATCAAAAAATAAGTTCAAATTAAAAAAAAATGCATTCTTATTTTTTTCAAAGATATTGGTTTGTAAAAATGAAATATACTCAAACTTGAAGTGTCTAAAGAACACGTTCGTCAACACCGCTTGACATTTACGTCCTCCGTGCCCACTCTGCCACCTATTACACCACTCTCTTATAGTACCTCTCTCTCTCTCTCTCTCTGCATCTATCTAGAATACTTGAGATCCACTCCAATTGCGTTTACAATGGCAGACCATTCCAGACCAGTCACAGGGTACCCCAACCCACAACCACCTTCCACCGCTTTCCCCCACGCCGCCCCACCTTACCACCCTCCACCACCCCTCGCAAACCCACGCACCACCTTCCTCCGCCGCCTAACCGCCATCTTCATTGCCACCTTCGTCATAGCCGGCACCATAGTCCTGATCACATGGCTCGCCCTCCGCCCCCGCCGCCCCCACTTCCGCGTCAACTCCCTCTCTCTCTCCAACTTCACCGTCTCCACCAACTCCACCACCCTCCTCACCGGTAACTGGGACGTCCGCTTCACCGTGCGTAACCCCAACCACAAACTCACCATCTCCTACGATGCCCTGGCGGCCTCTCTTTACTACAAGGGCGAGTCTATCTCCGACACCACCGTGCCCCCGTTTGTGCTCGGGACGAGGGACGAGACGGCGGTTAAGGCGACTTTCGTGGCGGTTTCGAGGTATGTAGACGGGTGGGTGGTGGAAGGGATTAATTGGGAGAAAACGGTTAGAGGTAGTGTGAGTTTTAATGTGAGGATGGTGGGGTGGGTTCGGTTTAAGACCGGCTCGTGGTGGGGCAGGCGGCGGTTCTTGAGGGTGTATTGCGGTGAATTGCCGGTTGCCGTTTCTGGGAAGGGTGGGACGTTGGTCGGTGGGCCGAGGCGGTGCGTTGTTGGTCTGTGAGTGTGTATTTTATTACTTAGGCCTCGTTTCACATTTATTTTTACGGGAATCCTATAAAATCAAATGGATTGATTAAATCGATAAATTATTTGCTAAAATCATTCCATTTCTATTTGCTAAAATCAACCACCCGCATGATTTGATTTTTTGGGATTTTCATTTTAAGGAGTAAATGGAAACAAGGCCTTAGTAATTTTATTTAGTTGTTCTGTTGTTTACTCTGTTTCTTGCTGTATATACATAAGATTTAATAAATCCACAAGGTTTGAGTTTTTTTTTTTCATTTTATGTGTTGATTGGTAAACCATGACACAGCTCTTTTAAGGCAGTTGCACGGATACTATTGTTTAGTTTACGTGCACCTCGATTACTCCCTAGTACCAGTTCCGCTACAATTAACCGGCACTTAATTGGGGAATTTCAAGAACCATTGACCATTGCGTGAGAAGTGTTTTTTTACATTGATTTCTTTGGTTTCTTACATTGATTTATTTCTATATAAACAGAAAGGATCTTGTTTGTTAGACTCGTTGCATTTTTGTGTTTCTGGTTTTGTACATATGAACTTCGGAAGTAAGATTATGAACTGAAACCTAAGTGGTTTGGTCGTGTAGTTAAGAGAAAGTAATAAGTGTTTCTCTTTGAGATTACATGTTCTATTTTCACAGAGGCCAAACATTCCAGAACCTTGGGGTCACTGAATATTTGTCCGATCGTTAACTTCAGGGTTTCGGAATTAACGAGTTATGCGCAAATTGGCCTAAATATCTAGTTATTGAACAAAAACAAAAAAAAAAAGAACCGGAAGTGTTAGTGATGGTACTCAAGCCTTAGGGTTTTTTTCCCCCCTTTTTGTGAGTTTAGTCGATTGTTGAAGCCTCCTGCCATAGGTAAAACTTTGTGTTGTTCCATGCTTCTTGTCTGCGTCATTTGTTCCTCATCTTGTAACCATTTTAAGCACTGTTGGTCTCGTTTATTGGAATTTTAGTATAGTAGGGCTATCCCTGTGTGAGTAATGCTATGTTTGGAACATGCGGAAAGGAAAGGAAGAGAAAAGAAGAGAAAATAAAATGGGAGGAAAATGAGAGAAAAATGGGAGGAAAATTTCACTATTCATAATATTTAAATTTTTTATTTTCTCTCTTCTTTCTCTCCAAATCAAACAAGAGGAGGAAAAAATTGTAATTTTCCTTTCTTTTCCCTCACTTTCTTCAAGTTCCAAACATAGCATAAAGGATAGAGCTGTCATAGCATCTTATTCCTAATCTGTTAAATTGACAAATTTATAATTTATCGTTTGCCCAATTGTTTCGGACAAGTTCTGCTTTATACCCTCAGCTGATTATTGGCACCGTCTTTTTAGCTGTTTTATCTTATTCTTTATAGAATTCAGGTCAAATTTTTACATAAAGTAAAGTCAACTTTTTAGGTCTTTTTGGGGCTTTTTGTCGTCTTATATGAAGTTTATTTCAATTTTGCTTTCTATTTAATATTTTTCCGATCTATTTCGTCAAGAAAGAAAATATGGTGCAAAAATTGGACTTGAATCT
Organism: Gaultheria prostrata; assembly: GCA_036023075.1. Lineage (NCBI taxonomy): Eukaryota > Viridiplantae > Streptophyta > Magnoliopsida > Ericales > Ericaceae > Gaultheria > Gaultheria prostrata. The sequence continues at coordinate 32,640 of JAXBDA010002750.1, read as the reverse complement.
TATAACGATTAAGAGAAAATAACTAAAAAGACAATGGGTGCCAATAAACTCCTAAAAAGTTAGTCCAAACTCACCCTGCGTGAACATCTCGTAGATAATGGAGAAAGCCCGGATTCTTTTAAAAAGAAAAGAATATGTTATCAACTCCCTTGTTCTTGCATTTTCCTCCCACTTTTGGAAGCAAAGCAAACCGGGCAGCCCAAAATTTTGGACAGGAAAGATGATACATCCATTCTTTCCTTCCTTCCCTTTTGAAACTCCCAAAAGTTGAAGGATCAATACCTTCCCTTTCTGTGCAGTTCAAAAGTAAATATACCTTCCCTTTCTGTCAATCCAAACGAATTGCGATTCTTTCTTCTCTTCTTGGTTTTGCGACCAAGACATGCTTTTGGTTATTCTGCTCCTGTCGCTACCTAAAATTCCGGCAGGCTGTGCGCATGCTGCGAGTTCGAAATAGGTCCGGTCCTATATAATTGATCTGAACATATCACTTTGTTTGGTTTGCCAACGAAATAAAGCTCACAAAAAAGTTATCGTTTAAACATCGATCTCTCACGGAAAAGTTATCTATCGAATATCTTTACCACATGATTGAAGCACATTTATATTGCAACTCAATTTTATATTCTCAAGACAAATGTGATATGATTGTCTAATAATCAGGATTTTTATTGATTTGATTTATGTTGCATGAATGAAGAGAAAAAAAAAGGGGTCAAAATGTGAATCGGGTACTGCATAAGGGGTAAATTTCTCTCATATCTCTTCGACTCTCACAAATTCCACTTCAGTCTTTTTGGTTTTGATTTGGACAATAATAACCTTGCATTTTCAATCGTGTTTCAATGTGGCCCCTTTGTAGCATTCCTTCCCATTTTTAGACAGAAAACGTCCATGTGCCGTCCACTTGACAACTTTGCAAGGGTAAAAATAGAGTCCAAATTTGTTCACCATCGCCCAAAGAGGATGAACAAAACCCTCCTAGCTCCGGTCCCGACGACAATGATCGGAACCGTTCATGTTGTTTTAAATAATTTTCTAGGAGGGCATGCAAAAATTCTGCTAAATCGGACCGCGGAAAGTGATTGAGTTTTGAGCTTAAAATGTCTATTTTTTGTTCTTTAAACCCAAAAAAGAAAAATCTGGATTTTTGAGCTCAAACCTCAACCACTTTCCACCGTTGGAAAGTGATCCTTCGACACAATACCTCTAATCATTGAATCTGACCACGTGGATGGCTGATTCATCACTATTTTCATTGTTCATAAATGTAAAGTGCACAAAAAAAAAAAAGCTCTCAAATGGCCCGGATTCTAGGAGTGTCAACGGTCCGGATTGGTATGAATTCGAGGACCGAATCGCGAGTCACGTGTCCGGACCAAAAGTCTACGGTTTGGTTCCGAACCAATCTGTAACTCACAATTCGGTTCACGGTTTTATCCACGTATTACTACATTTCAAAAAAAATTGAAGCAACCATTACATTTCCACGCGCACCATTACTTTTATTACATACTAATACATAGCAGATTAAAAATATTACATTACTGCCACCAAACATTACTAGATTACATAGCATTACTGTCATCCATATGTATGTAGGGGTGAGTATGGACCGGATTGGTATGGTTTTATACTAAACCAAGAACCAAACCACTATCTACTGAATTTGAAGAACCAAACCAATCCAAACCACTAAAATATGGTTCGATTTCGGTTTTGAACCACGGTTCGCTTGAAGTTGACATTTCATCGTTTATAAACTATTTAAAGTACTTAAAATTTCATAGATACAATAAACCAAAATTATATTGAAGCCAATTCTATTAAAATCAGCAAAACTCAGGGCCATGGAATATAGTATTGGATTAGGAAATTAGTTACCAAGCAAAAAGATTAAGAAATCAATTGATCACTACCCAAGCCGTGAATTTTTAGTGCCGCGAAATTGCAGGAATAAGTTATCGTATATAAAAGTTTAGGGAATTAATCTTGGAAGAGAATGAACATGGTGGTGGAATGTAACATTAGATTAGTATCTTAAATTGGCTATTAAAACAAGTTTATTCAATGTATTTAATACATATATATATATCTTACGGTTCGGATCGATTTGGAATCGGAACCATTGATGTAAATCCACAGACCAAACCATCTAAGATGGTTTCTACTTTTTAAAATCAGGACCAAACCACTTTACTAAAAAACCAAACCAAACTAAACTAATCGGTTTGGATTGGTTTGGACTGGACTCGCGGTTTGACGATTATTTTGCTCACTCATATATTTATGAGTATATTATATTGAAGATTAAAACTACAGTTAACACTCTTAATATTTATTTATGTCACATTCAGCCATTCAGGTAGAAATTTAATACAGTAATAACTTAGAATAATATGTTACATTATGATTATTTACTCAATATTAAACACACACACACACATATATATTTTATTTCTTTAATTTATATATTATCACGGTTCGGTTCAGTTTATCCACGTTATATTAATGAAAATTTGAAACAATTGGATTCACGGATTTTAAAATTTTCACTCCGTCTCCAGACCATTAATCCACGGACCCAACCCGAAATCCACGATCGGTTTGGATTCACGGTTCACATGTCTTTTTTGACGGGCCTACTGAATTCTATCACAATACACATTGAGGTAGCTCAGGTATCGGAAGTTATGGGTCTTCTATATGTAGCTTTCGGCCCTAATTTAGGCCCAATATTAAGCCTATTTAACGTGAGAGTAAAGGTTGAAGCCCAACCAAGATGATTCCTACTACCATTTTTGTCTTGTAGCTTTGGCGCCATATGTGGCGGAGGTGGCGAGTGTCGTTAGTTTGGGCTGGTTTCGCGAGACCCACTACGCGCCAAATAATCGCCACTTTAACTGAGCTAACAAAAGGCGCGAATCGCCGATTCCAACCTACTACTTTATAGGCCTTGTTCGTTTTGGATTTCAAGACCCTATTTTTTTATTATTATCTAATTATTATTTTTATTTTTAAATATTATTTTTATTTTCTCTCTATCTCTCTCTAATTATTAATTCCTATTTTTTAATTATTATTCATATTTCTCCCTCTAATTATTACAGAAACCAAAACTCAAACCAAACACAACCTATTTTTTCTAGTTTAGAATTGGAAAACAATGGTATCAATAATTTAGACAAATGTTAATACAAAAACTACTTTTAATTGTGTCATATTGTGTTTGTGTCGTGTCATTCTTCTTACTTTTTCAGATTTGTGTCAAAACACTTGTTAACATAAAAATTCGGAAAAGGGAACAAGGTTAGCTGCAGATTATGTTCTTTTACAATAATCTTTTATTACAAGATGATAGGAGAACATAAATATTTAAATTACATCAAATGTGATAGTAGTATACATAAGGCCGCAATCACAATTTGCCCAATTGATAACCCATTAAAAAAAAATTAATTAATCAAATAATTTTATGTGAAAATAATATTCAATATTTGCAGTTGATGACCAGCAAAACTCATGAACGAATTCACTCTATGCAACCGTATAAATCTTTTTTGTTTGAGCATAAATAAATTCATTAAATACGCGCACACACACACACACACAAATTTACAAGTGATCAGCAAAACTTTCATTTTGTAATAATTGTCTTAAAGTTAAATATCAAGTATTTCATGTTACAATACTATTCTTACCAATTAATGATACTTACAATTTTTCTCGATAAAATTCAAATAAAATTAGTGGCTTTAGACTACAGATGAAATTGGTACTCAATTGAACTTATAATTTGCTAAAAGGAATGAACAAATTTTATAGTATTATTATCTCTCGATACCTTTTAAACCAGTACGCTCACATTTATAAATCCTTTCAGCTATTTTGATTTTATTTTTTTTATCCCGTTCATAGGAAAGAGGGGGTAAAAAACAAAGTTGCTAATTAGTAGTACCAATAGTTTTATGTGTTATTTTCATATTTTAAATATAAAAAATGGAGTAGGTTTTTTTGAAAGGAAAATATGCAAAATAGCTGTAGGTGTGTTAATGTAGTGAGTCAATATTTATAATAATTGTATATCTAAGTGCTTCCCTCCACATCTATATCCGAACCAAATTCCCTCCTTCCTTACTTCCTTCTCTTCTCTACCCTCGTTTTCTGCTCTCTTTCTCTCTCTTCCCGCTTTTTTAATCCTCTCTCTCTTCTTCCTCATCTCCTCCTTCTCCTTCCCAAAATCAGATCTCACCCTCCGATTTCTCCCTCTTCGATTCCATTTCCCGCTCCAATTCCGATTTCCAATTCCTCTCTCTTTCTCTCTCTAAAACAAGCCCTCAAAAACTTCCACAAAGAGGGCTTGATCGATCCCTCGGGTTTTTTCAACAAATTGGTGAGCTTTCCGAGTTGAGATGTCCACTTCCCAAGCTCCGAATCAGCCGACGGACCAGATCATCCGTCAGCCGCCGCCTTTGAAGCATCAACTGCCGTTCACGGCGATGAAGCCGCCGTTTGGGGACTACCACAGGTTTTCGGCCTCCGTCTTTGACCAGAGGCAGAAGGAAACCGAGGCTATTGTCGTCAAAACTCCGGTTAGTACGTTTGTGTTCGTGTATTTATGCGCGGGACTGTGTTTGAGTAGGTAGTGTTGTATAATTGGATTACTGGGTTTGAAAATTTCTTATTTTTATGCATCGAGGTTGTATAATTATGTACGAGACATAGGTTTTGTCTTGAAAAAGCTTTCTTTTTTGAGATATTTGCCTCAGTAGACGTTTGTTAGATTGGGAAGGAGAGGAGAGAGGTGTGGTTTGTTGACTTTTTTCGTTTGTGGCACAACTGGTGTTGGTTAAGGGTAGGATGTCTTTTGCTGGGGTGGGGAATGGGGGGAGGCGGGACGGTGTATTTGATCTGATGTCTCTTTCTCCTTATTCATTGAGAGAGATAGTGGTTCCGTTGAAGGGATGGAGAAAGTAGGAAGAAAGTTTTTGTGGAATGGTCATGTGGCATGCTGACGTGGTGTCACCGATCCATTCATGTTCAATTGAGCTGGCAGTATTGACTGTTGAGTGGTTAGCCAGCTCGGACTTGGGCAGCACTTCGGGCACACACAATTGGGTAAGAAAACGTCGCTGACACTACGTTAGCATGCCACGTGGTGTTGCTGTACACAAAATACTTCCTCAGAGAGCAGGGCGCCGAATGGTTTTTTTTTGTTTGGATAGTTGCTTATGGAAATTTTTTGACGATTGACCTCCCTATTAAGCATCGGAAACTTTTGTGAACTGGTGTTACTTGTGCAAGAATGATGGGGAGATGGTTTGTTGCTCATTTGCAAGGAGTTGTGGACTTTGATTGTCACTTTGTTCGGAATTGATTGAGCGTCTTACTGGAATTTGAGGTGGAGTAATGGGGAGTTGGACAGAGCAAGCATGTGGAAACACAGGAGAAAAGTTTGGTTGCTAGCTCCTCTATGTCTATGTGCTTGATTTGGTGGGAATGTAATAGAAGATCTTCCGAGGAGTCTAGGATTCGCTTTCTCATTTAAAGAATTACTTTGCATCCGTTTAGTATGGTTGAGTTTTTGCGAGTGTAAACTCGAGTCTAGGTTTTCTTTTTTGGATTCTCTATATTTGTCTGTAGAACAGGCCTTTTTGAATATTGCCCCTTTTTTGGTGTTCAAGGGTTGAGATTTGTAATTTGTCATTTAGTACTTGCTCGGCATCCCCTTGATTTCTGTTTCACATTATTGCACGCCAAAAGAATGAAGATACCTATGAACTATTTTATGCTTAGATTGCTGCATTATGGTGAGTGACGTCTGCAATGAGTGACTTTGATTCGGAATACGAAGCTAAAGACTAGTGTTGGAAATGGAATCGGCAAGAGGAGGATGTGAAATGTTTCTCTGGAACGTGGGAGGCGATAGAGGTTCTGGGCCAGTTTGATTCCCTTAAGGACATGGGTTCATTGGGAAGGCATATTGGTGACAGACTGACAGGGTTTAGCAAGCGGAAAGAGATAATGTTGGTCTTGAAAAGATGGGTTGTGTGTGATTAACATGGGGTTTCTTTAATCAAAGACTTACGTTGTTGATTTTCCTCATGATTTAGGTATTTCCTATCTTTTCCTCTCTGGTTAACTTCTTAGAGACTTTATTCAGACATTTCATTCGCCAAAGGTACAAGGCGGGTCTGAAATGTCATTATGCAGTTGTTTTTGTTCTCAAAGGCCTTTTATGTACTGTGTTGATGATGATGGTAACTTGGGTGGAACCTCAGTTGATATTTCCTCGTAATTAAATGTAGGTTACATTAACATATTGTTGATCTTTATTGTCAAATTAAATGGGTGTCTTTCAGCCATTGAAGAGGAAGGGCGAAATAGCACAATTTGAAGCTGAATCCAGTGATCGGAACCATAGCACTGGTTACGTGGAAGCTGCTAGCAGTCCTTTTCAGACACCCGTATCAAGGAAAGGCGGGAAGGCACAAAAAGTGCCAAGAGTTGCAAAGTGCAATAGAACTGGATCTCAAACTCCTTCAAATGTTGGTGAGTATGACCACCCAATACCTACAAAAAATTTCTATTTTTGACGAGTGCTTAAATACCTTTATTTTTGCAATATATTTCTGTGAAGGATATATAATATTGTCAAAAAGAGTATTTTGGTAACAATGTTTACTTCATTTCACCCATACAAGCAGGAAAATAAGGAGAAAAGTTGAAGTACATTTTTATGTTTGCAGGTTCTCCATCTGGCAACAATCTTACTCCACTTGGTCCCTGTCGTTATGATAGCTCCCTCGGTAACTAAATTATTGCTTCTGCAATTTGTTTGTTCTTGTTTAAATATTCATAGTAAAGTTTTCTTGTGTTCTTCTTATGGTTTCAACTTTAGTTCTTTTATACTTACTGCAGCTTGATTTGTTTTGCTATGTTTCTTTACATTGGGAATGAAGCAAATACATGCAGTAGAATTTCTAATCACAATTTCGTGATTTTTGTTAAGGTCTATTGACAAAAAAGTTCATCAATCTTATCAAACATGCTGAAGATGGTATTCTTGATCTAAATAAAGCTGCCGACACATTAGAGGTAAACTCTACTATCCAATCTGTGCTTCATGTTTGATACAAACCCTTGGTAGAAGTAGAACTCGTTCTTGAAAACCGGCTGGCGAGGGAGGGTTTCCGAGAGCTGATATACACAAGGTGAAGCCCATACTTGGCCAACGTGGGACACTAGGATCACGTCTATGTGTTGTAATGTTTTATTCAATTGAAGAGATTCTGTTTTTGCAGGTACAGAAGAGGAGGATATATGACATAACAAATGTCCTTGAAGGAATTGGTCTCATCGAAAAGAAACTCAAGAATAGGATTCAATGGAAGTATGAATGTATTCCTAAGTATTTACAAATTTAAAAATTCTGTGTTTCACTCATCTTTATGTATTCTAAGAATCACCTTACTTCGTAATTTGATCAGTAAATTGCTTGATTTATCAGGGGAATTGATGTGTCAAGGCCAGGGGAGGTTGAGGAGAGTGTTTCAACTATACAGGTATGCAGGAACTGGATGTATATGAGCTTGTTGGCATTACAAAACTTCAGTGGCGTAGACATAGATTACAATCCATATTCTCCATGTGTTTTAGTTTTTTTCCATATTTTCTTCTGTTGTCCTGGAGCATTACAATCCACATCTTCAGATTACCGCCATTTGAAAACATGCATGCATGTGTTTTAGTTTCTTTCCATATTCTCTTCTGTTGACTTGGAGCATTACAATCCACATCGTCCGTTCTCTGTTGGGCTGGCGCCTGGCAATTTAGTATGACAGTCCTAGCAAACAATCCTCACCACCCTTGGAAACATACAAGACATGTCCCTAATGTGTGGGCCTTTTTAATGTAATTTGTGATAATGTGCATCCGTCAAAAGTGCGGTTTAATTTTGTTCTTAGTACGGATACAATGAGCATTCGAATTAATGAGAAATGTCTATCTCGTGTAATATGTGCATGCAAATGTACGTGTATGCATAAACAAGATGTGTTTCCCAGCATGTGTTATACTATTTCAGATTTGTTTGTGTGTAAAATCACTGGTCCCTAGCATGTTGACAAAGGATTGGATGCAAGACAGGCAGCTTATAAACTATTTTGATGAGCATGAATATAAACCAGAAAGTTAAATTACTTTTCGAAATTTAAATATGGATATATGTTGATATATTCCATACAATAAAAAGGTGATGATTTTATTAACATAACAAATGTACCCTAGTGGGGCTTTGCGAGGTTTCCTTCATTGGAGCCATACGGGAAAACACCATAGCATGTCCACTAGATTATTCGTCACCCACAATCAATGTTGCCAAGTTCAAAAGGAAAACATCATGTTTCTCTCTCTTTACAGGTGCTTTAGTTTTGATCGGTGCTTTTCTCCTTTGCAGGAAGAAGTTGAAAACCTCTCTATAGAGGAGTGCAGGTTAGATGAACAAATAAGGTAACATGATAATTGCCTGTGCCAAGGCAATCATACCCATTTGTTTTTGTACAAGGAGGGCTAATTTGATGCTTATATATACTCCCCGTTTCTTGTAGAGAAATGCAAGAAAGGTTAAGGGAGCTGAGTGAAAACGAGCACAATCAGAAGTAAAATGTTCTTCTTCAACTTCACTGAAATCCAATTATTAAGTTGCACTTATTCAGTATTGCTGCGAGACTTCTCTAGATTGTGGTTTCTCAGTTTGGTAAAGGAAATTGCCTTTTCTGATTCTTTTGTAGGTTGCTATTTGTCACTGAAGATGACATCAAAGGATTACCCTGCTTCCAGGTTTAATTCATGGGCTGTCTCATCTAAGTCTTACTGTGTTGATTTCTTAGTTTTATAGTGATGAGGCTTCTATTATTTGAAAGTTGAAACTCATGTAGATTGCTTCTGATGATTATTGCTTAAGCATGTAATTCATTGGTTTTCACAGAATCAAACCCTGATCGCAATTAAAGCTCCGCATGGCACCACGCTAGAAGTCCCGGATCCTGATGAGGTTCGATATCTTACTTAATTGAGGAATAATTTATACTTGCATATTCATTAACTTGACTCTCTGATTTACCAGGCGGTTGACTATCCTCAGAGGAGATACAGAGTAGTGCTTAGGAGCACCATGGGTCCAATAGATGTTTACCTTGTCAGGTACTTTTGGTTCTTGTGGATGGAAAAAGTAATGTATCGATGTTCGCCATCTCTTTCCATCTTTTGCCTAGACCCAGCCTTGGACTTCTACATCCTGTTGCAGAATTTATATAATTCGGATTTGTTTTGTCTTTCTAAATCAAATTGATCCTGTTGCAGAATTTATATAATTCGGATTTGTTTTGTCTTTCTAAATCAAATTTTCAGTCAATTTGAGGAGAGATTTGAAGAGATCAATGCTGTTGAGGCAGCCCCAAGCATTCCTCCTGTGTCAGGCTTAATCGAGAACCCAGTTCCACCAGTGGTAACTGAAGAAAACAGACAAAGTAACGTTGAAATGCAGGGACAAGAACCCCATGGAACATTCTCAGATGCACATCCCTCGCCAGACTTTGTGAGTGGGATCATGAAGATTGTTCCAGAAGTTGAAGTGAGTCCTCACTTCTTCTACTAATCTAATCGTTGGATGTCTTAGGTTATGAGGTAGAGATTGCCTGCAGCAACTCAAACATGTGACTTCATTTAAAAGAGCTCCAAACAATCTGCCGATACCAGCTTAAGCAAGTTCAAAAAGGAAAGAAAAAAAAAAAAGAGCAAGTCCAGCTTAAGCTATTTTCAGAATATTTTATTGCCTTCCCTGGGGTTTTTCCAGCAAATGGTAGAATGTTTCTGTACCAGTGGTGGCCCAAGTTTATGAAATGTCTTGGAAAAGTTTGCCTGCCTTGGATTAACAAGTTAAAATATAGACAAAGAGGAGCATGTGTTTGACTGGTTTTTGCTTGTTGATTATTAAATGGTTTCTTTTGTTTTTGCAGAGTGATGCAGATTACTGGCTTTTATCAGATGCTGCCGATATTAGCATTACGGACATGTGGAGTACAGAACGTATCCTTTAGTCTTATTTGGCTTTCTTTTCATATTGTTACCCTTTTTCTTTCCCTCATGTTCGTAAGTACGAATCTTGGAATCCCTGACTCGCGAGCTCAGCTGCTGTCGAATGGAATGACTTGGGTTCGCTTCATGACGACTACGCAATGGCAAGTATAAGCACAACTCGTCCCCAAACTCCGCCTTCAAATACAACAGAATTGCCTACCGCTGCTAATACCACAGGGTGATGAATGGGATTTAGCAATAAGTCTAATCACATGCGCTTGAGAATGGTACCAGTTTTTTGGAGACATCATGTTGAATCATCTGTCTGCTATTCCCATTCAAGAGCAGAGGTAGGGTTGAAGGCTTCTTCAAGGTTTTTGGCCGCAAAATGTTCCTAGAAGTCCACAAACAAAGCTAAATCGCGACATAGGGACGATGGAGGTTACACTATTATCGGAAGCTTCCCGTGTGTATTCTTTTCTGTCTCGGCTTCTATGTAATGATTAGGATGATGTGCAGCTTATAGGATTGGGCTTTGCAAAGTAATGAACTAGGTCGCATCCAAATTATATATCCCTTGTGCGATTCGATGCATTTATCTCTGCATTTATGTCATCCTTCGACTCATTATGATCTAACGGTTTCAATGAGCTTTAGTCCAATGCAACGAAATCGTGTCTCGCTTTCCCCATTCTCTCTCGGCCCAATCACGAGAATCTTCGGGGCTTTGATTGTATGCAAGAAAGGGAGTCTGAAACAAAGGAACCCTAGAGAATTCTGAACAGACTAATCGATCGCAACGCAATATGTTATTTCCACCAGCACATAACGGGTGGAAAATGTATTATTTCATACCGATGGCTAAATTTGATGCGTTCCAGAAAAAAAAAAAAAACATAGTCCTTGCGTTATGCATTCGTACAAATTATATCTCCTTATCAACTTTCTTCCCAATCCAACTAGCAACAATGGGAGTGAGAGCCACAGTAGGAGGAAATCTAATAGGGGACGCAGCCTTATGTGCAGCATATGCCAATGCAAAAGTCCCAACTTTCTCCCCAGCCTCATTCGTCGCGATTCCTACCTGCAAAAAATGGAAACAGAAAGTTTAACTATTTGTACCAAAGTAGTTTCCGACATGAAGCTCTCCTAGGAAATTTGAAACCAACAAATTGAAACGATTAGGCTAGATCCGTAGTAACCTTCTGCAACAAAGACGGGACATCGACGCCAGCACTGATAAGAACATAGCAGAGTGAAAATGAGATCAAGGAGAGGGTAATGGAGGTGGCTAGGTATGCTCCTCCATATTTTGCTAGGAGCTCCTTCGCTTGATCCCCCTTTGATTTGATGTTTCCCTTGTCCCCTTCCTTTCCTTCCTCTTTTGAGCTAAATATCTGCCAACATTCAATCAAAAAACCGTAGGATTGTAGGGATGACCAACAACAATAACTTTACTAATGAAATCCCAATCAACGGGGGCGGGCAGGGAAGTAAACAAACTTAATCTTTGGCAATATAAGCATAAAGTGGCTGTTCTCAGCAAATGTTAACGATTCTCCATTGGAAAATTTAGGAACTTGAAGGAGCGTTGCACTGTTGAACCAACAGAAGTATCCACAATACCTACTATCACGGGAGAGAGATTCTATTGCGGTAAAAAGAAAAAGAAAAAAAGATCACAATGTGAGATATGCAGAGCGGAAAATCCACACCCCTATCGAAGCCCTTGCTCAAAATAAGTTTGAGCCATTGCTCACCCCGGCTAGTATTTTTTTCTATTACCAGTTACATCCCTATTTTATTCCTCAAATCTTCTCTGACATCTCTCTAGACTCTTATAAATATTTAGTCAAAAAAACAAAAAAACAAAAACCTCAAAGAAAATCTCTATGCAGTTCTTAGACACAACCTAACACATAATTGGTGTATTAATGACCAATCCCAATGAAAAAATTTACTTTAGTGCTCATAAATTCCAATTCCTTATATTATAGTAGTACGTAATTTTCTCAACAAACCCACCATCAATTTTCTTTCCGGAACTGAATCAAATCAAGAGCTTGCGCGCGCGCATACACAGAGGTTATATGGGTACCTTCCAGAGACCAGCTTCTAGGCCATACTTTTTGGTAACTTCCTCTGCAGAAGAAGAAGAGGAGGAGGAAGATGGGGTCTTAATTTCCTCAGTTTTCTCTTTGATAGCTCTGACCTTGAATCGATTCAAATTGGATTTGGAGGTATCACGCCCAGAAACATAGTTGCAGAAATTGTTGAATCTGCCAATACCCAATATAGAAACAGAGGAGAGAGTAGGATTGTTGAAGTGGTGTGGAGGGGCTAGCAGACCTGCGGCCATTCTTGTTGGTTATTCAACAAGATTTTCCCTCTCCTATCCGAAGCATAACTCCAATTTCAGAGGAGAGAGAGGGATAAAAATCTTTGAAGTCGTACGTGGAGTTCATTCCATGGGCAAGAAAAAACACAGCGCAAAATTAAAACGCGTAAAATTTGCCGACACCCCCCTGAGGTTTTTCTTAATGATAGATACCCCCAACGGACGGTAAATGACAATAAACTCCCTGTGATTTGTATATGTGTTTCCTCGATATCCTAATTAACAAGTGATGGAATGAGTCAAAATAACTTACTAAAAATTCACCCTTGTTGATGTGAAAAAGTATTAGTAGAATACTATCACCTCTCACTTATATTGAATCGAAATGACTATTGTATCCATTAAAAGAACTGTTTTAATAAAATAATGTATAAAATTATTAATAGTGCTTTTATTTATTGATTCATTGAAATCGTTTTGGTTATGATGAATATATTTGTTACCTTTTGGTTCATAAAAATAGAGTTAAGAGTTTTTTATTATTTTATATCATCAAAAATTGTGAATTAGTCAATGTAAGCCACTTTGACTGATTCAATCATGTGTTAGGTCAAACAGTTGTTGGTTAATAAACATGGAAACCATAGGGAGTTTTTAGTCATTTCTCATATGTGAAGCTCGTGAAAGGGTATCATTATAGAAAAGCTCATGGATTGTCATTGAAAGAACAATGCTACATGTACAACCATTTCGGCTCCAACCATTTACAACTCACTCACATACATGTGAGACCCACACACAATTATGGGTATAGGCCCCATGTGCATGTGAGTGGGTTGTAAATGATTGGAGCCAAATGGTTGTACAAGTAGCATTTTTGGTAATTGAAATTCACCCAAATAAAAATGCATAATAGGGGATTTGTTTATTTACTTTTTTGATCCCATCTGCTATGTACTTTCTGCCTTTGATACTTTTTGGTGGGCTGGAAATAATGGGCCTACTAAAGGAAATAATGGGCTTGATGTTGTTTCAAAAACAGTAAAGCTGGCCTCCTTTGGCAAATAAACTAAAAACTGGTTTTTTGGTTTATTTATTTTGTCTTTATTCAAAAAAAAATTGCATTTATTAGTTTTGCATCAATTTTTTGTGGTTTATTGATTCCTCTTGACGAGACGAATCTAACAAGTATGAAATTATAGTGAAAATTAATTATTTTTTGAATACAACCAAAATTAAACCAATAAACTACGTATTTTTTACTTTATTCAAAAAAAAAATTAGTTTTGACTATAATTTTATACTCTTTAGATTCGTCTCGTTGAGAGGAACCAATAAACCACAAAAATTTGATGCAAAACTAACATTTGCGAATTTTTTTTGAATAAAGACAAAATGAATAAACCAAAAAACATGAAATGAAAGCTTTATGCATGTACTGTATTATTTTATTTGTTGCAGTTCACAAGAGTGAAGCTACATTTCAGAATTCTGAATCCACCAAACCAATTACTTGGTTTTTCATAGTAGCCATGCTGTATAAAACAACTGAATAAATTGAGGTACCCATCAACTGGATGATAAGAAAGAATTGATGAATCAAACTAACAAAAACATGAAATCTCAGCCATCAAACAATTAAACTGCTGGAAAGAATTACGATCAGAAACAACAAAAAGAAAAGTGGAAAACTAGACACAAACCAAACTCTTTTAGGCTTCTATAAATCTTCAGCACTAATAAAACCTCCAGCACTGCAATGGAAACTTGAAAGAACAAAAAAAAAAACAAAAACAAGAATTTTTTTCCACCTAGTGGCACCAGGAATCAAGCTTTGGGATTGAGGAACTTCACAGTCTCCCAAGTAAAATCTGGATCATCCCGGCCAAAATGCCCATAAGCAGCAGTCTTCTGGTACCTAAAGTTGCTTCCTCTCTTTAGGTCAAGATTGACTGCGATCATTCCTGGCCTAAAGTCGAAATTTTCTTTGATCACTGCCAGAATATCCTTTTCCAGAATCGTCCCTGTTTTATAAGTGTCAACAAACACAGAAAGCGGTTCGGGCACACCAATTGCATAAGACACTTGCACAAGACACCGGCGAGCAAGCCCAGAAGCCACTACACTTTTCGCCGCCTGCCTAACGATATAGGCACCACTCCTATCCACCTTAGTAGGATCCTTCCCAGAAAAAGCCCCGCCCCCATGAGCACCCCACCCACCATATGTATCAATGATAATCTTCCGGCCAGTGAGCCCTGCATCTCCATGGGGTCCACCTATGACAAACCGACCCGAGGGGTTGAGGTGGAAGATGGTCTTCTCGTCGAGATACTGGGCAGGGATGACGGGTTTAATTACATGCTCTTTTAAGTCCTTGGCAATCTGTTCATTGGTGACAGTCTCATCATGCTGGGTTGAGATGACGACTGTGTGAACTCGAATTGGGACCATAGCCCCACTATCATTTTTGTACTCAACAGTCACCTGCGTCTTACCATCGGGCCTTAGCCAGGGGCAAGTCTTGTTCTTCCTCACCTCAGTGAGCTTGGACCCGAGCTTGGTCGCAATGACATGGGTTAGGGGCATAAGTTCGGGTGTTTCATCAGTGGCATAGCCAAACATGTGGCCTTGGTCTCCGGCTCCGATTTCCTCTGGCTTCTTGGTTAAGTAACCGTGGACTCCCTGGGCAATGTCAGGACTCTGTTGTTCAATGTTGACTAGGACCTTGCAGTGATCAGCATCAAGACCAACATCAGGGGAGGTGAAGCCGACGCCTCTGCATGTGTCTCGAACTATCTTCTCGTGTCTCGAACTATCTTCTCGTAATTTACTTTGGCCTTGGTTGTAATCTCACCAAGTAACATGACCATGTTGGTTTTTGTGACAGTCTCACAGGCAACTTTGCTTTCCGGATCTTGTTCCAGGCAAGCATCAAGGATGGCATCCGAGACTTGGTCACAGAGCTTGTCAGGATGGCCTTCATTGACAGATTCTGAGGTGAAAAGGAAAGTATCCATATCTGCATCAATGCAGATAATAAAGTGATGGGTTAGTTCATGTCCGTTGTTAGACATTGTATTACTTAAGTTTCAAGAGCAATGGGATATCCCACAATATCAGCATAAATACCTTATGAGCAAAAGACTAATCTAGAATATTGAAATGAAAACTATTCAGCAGTTCACTAGGTGGAAAGATAACAATCAAATACCTTATCCGTTGACGAGCCATATATACCATTTCAGTTTATATGCTGCTTCTAGTTCGAAGGTACCTAGAAATATGTAAAATGCCTCTCACTCTAAGAATTGTAAAAGGCATGTACAATTTTTCATTATCTTCAATTGCTATGCACAACACGCCCTGCCTTGAGAGCCACGTTCAATTGAATCCCTTCTGCCCCGATTGGCTGGGGATATTTCTCTAGCATGACTAGAGTTTAGTCTCCAGTTCAAACTCTTGTCTCACCCTCACCCCTCTTCCCCACTTCCCCAATGGAAGGAGTCAAAGATAGATAGGACAAGTCAATAAGTCACATGGGAAATACTAAAATATAACATCATCCATTGCAAAAGGCCCAAATTTATGTACTCAAAAACCATGTTACAACTTTCATGGACTCGGGCATAGGTGTTGGGTGCTAGTATGTGTCGAAGTTATTTACTTTTCATCTTTTACAGACACAAGGATACACCAAAAAATTCAAATTGTTTGGAGCGATATATTTTTTCTCTTTTCTCAACTAATAATGTTTACTAAGTGCCTTAGGGCATTTTATGCATCATATAGGAGGTCCACGCACAATTCATTGTGAATTTGAATTACAAAATACATTTGTCCAAATGTCGCGTGCCCGACATGGATATTTTGTATTTAGAAGGATCCATGTAACGTAGGTCAAAAAATTTAGTAAGAGCTTAAATGATAGAAGCCCAAAAACTTGATAATTACACATGAATGCAAAAAGGAAGTGCTAGAAGTTGGTGGAAAATTTCTGCGGTTACTTAGAAATGTTCCTCACCAGGCGATGATTGTATCATTCTTCAGATTCCAATGACTCTGCATAAGATTTTTTCTCTCTCCATATCACTTCATTTTTGTAAGAATTTGCTTCAACAGGTTGAAATTTCATCATTAATGTAGTTTTAGCTACTTGATTTAATTATTGGAGATGATTCATTTTATTTTGTATTTGCTTAACAGGAAGTATTACATAACATCTTCCATTGCAACACGTTGAAATTTATTTAGGAAGTGCTAGAAGTTGTGGTGGAAAATTTCCGCTGTTAGTTAGAGATGTTTTTCACCTGGCAATAGTTGTACCATTTGTCAAATTATAATAAATGTGGCTAAGATTTGTTCTCTATATCACTTCATTTGTAGTGGTTATTTGCTTTAGTAGGTTGAACTTGCAACGTGAATCTAGCTTTCTTCCTTTTTATGGGAGGAATACTCGTGTTAGTTGTTGGACAGATATATTATCTTATAATGCTAGGATTGTAGTATTCTGCACCAAACATTCCAATAAATTCTGCCAAATGTACTGCTGTAAAATAAGCTTTATTTTGCAAGAATTGATTCAAAAGGCTGAACTAGCCAAAAGTATTACTTCATTATAGGTTCCTATTTCACAACCTTACAACTATCACCTCACTATAATAAAAGAAACCAGAGTTCAACATTCATTCTTAATGCATTAACGAAATGCTTCAGTTCCTTGGCATTCCCTTCTCTTCTTAATTAGTAGGTTTTGGAAATTAAGAATCAACGAAATTACTACTGTGTAAAGCCACACAAAAAAAAAAAAATCTGCTAAAAATACCAAAACAGATGGGAGACTTTAGAGGGACAAGCTCACCTTCTGTCTCACAAGACCCTCCAAACTTGATTTTGTGAGTTCCACCGGGGCCTCAGAACAATGATTCACATAGTTCATTTCATAGACACAGCAAATAAGAACCATACTGTAAAACATCAGTTTCGTTTGGACATGGATAGGAAAGAAAATTGACATATTGTGGTGGATAGATAATTAACTTTGGACTTAACCTGTCTATTTGATCAAATAAAAGAATTTCTTCGCGTGCCAATCTAAGTCCTACCAAAATGATTTCTTATAGAGAGGTTCTTCTTTGCATCGTCTATAGAATAAATGGCCCGGATTAATGTTTTGAGACTATAATGGGACCCACAAAATTGAGTTTGGAGAGATCTTGAGGGATGCGATATAAAGGTGAGCTGCTATGGCCCCACATAGCGATGGTTTAAGGGTAAAGGGGGGCTAGGAGTAGAAGAACTAAGGACCAAACAAGACCGTCCTTACCAAATTAGGGTGGAAAACCCTCACTAAGGATTATAGCCTGGGGATCAGGATTTTTAAAGGCAAATATCTTAAAAACCACACTCTCTTCAATGGCCCTGCAATAGGAGGGGCTCCTGTGATTGGAAGGGTATAATACCAGGACTAGTAAGATCCTGGAAAAGGGTACCAAATGGATTGTTGGCAATTGTAGCACCATTTCTCTTTGGAAGGACTGGTGGTGTGGAGATGGGCCTTTGGCCATCACTAACCCTGGTCCTCATACTGAAAATGGTATGCTAGTATGTGCCATTCTGGACGAAGAGGGCTCTTGGAATCTTGCTCCCATTGGAAGATCTTTAAATGATCATGATGCTAATAACATTCTTAGCATTAACCTAGGTATGTTTGTTCACCTTACTGTCCACACTAGAGAGGATCTACACAAGGTAATATTACTATTTCTGCTGCATATGATCTTATTGCTAACGAGCCAACACTTTCTATGATTGGAATTTCTTGTGGAAACTTAAAGTCCCTGAGAAAGTCAAAAAGGTTTATGACTTATGAGGCTAAGTTTGCCTGGTAAACTAGCTACAAACCTTATGTCTATGAGAGTAAATCTTATACTGAGGACATGGACCATTAATTCAAGAAACCTGTACAAGGCTACTGCCTATTCTTTTGAGATTTTGGAAGCGTTTAAGTCACCCTTATCCAGTTTGGAGAGGAGCTCCTCACTTATGAAATGGTGTTTGCATATTGCAGGGACTATCAAGCTCAACAGAGACGGGTGTCTCAATGCAAGTTCCGGAGCAGCTTGTATTGGTGGTGTTTTTAGAGATCATGTTTAGAGCTAGGATTCTCAGTTGGAACAAGGGGACTCTATCTCGTCAGCCTAGAATCTGAACAGTGGGAAATTTATAGTGGGCTGTCCATAATCCTAGAAAAGGGAGATTGAATCTGATTCAATGAAAGCTGTCCAATTCGTGAATGAGGAAAGCCACTTAAGCAACTCACTCAAAGCTCTAGCTGAATATCCACATTCCTTCTAAAGAGGACTGCAAGAACGATTGTCCACACTTGTCGTCAAGAAAATCAAAACGCGAATCACTTACCAAGGCTTGGCTCTGAACAAGATGAGGATGAGGAGTTGGTGGTGTGTGAAGAAACTCCCCCTTCAGCGAGGCACTTTATTTAGGATTAGCCCTTTTGTATTAGTTTCGTCTTAGCAATGGTTCTGCAGCATTGTTGATCCTAGTTTTAATGATTAAAATTCCAAGTCACTTTTAACATTTAAAGTTAAACCTCCCTCAAAACCAAACCCAAACAAACTCCAAATCTCTAAAACAAAACCCTAATAAAGACAAAAAGACATTTCACACCAAATCTTCTAAACCTAGACTCTATCTATTTCTCCGACTGCGCTTAAAACCTAACTCGAAAGTAAGCGATACAACTCATTTCACCATTTAGACTAATAGAGATCTATCAACTTTGCAAATTTAAGGACAGATGAAATTTACTGTATGCACGAGTATACAAACACATCTTAGGAGAAAACTTGATGCATGCATGAGTGTATAAACACATCTGACGAAATTCGAAATCAGAAAAAGCAATGCGATTCAGCCGAGTTAATTATGACCGCGGTTCTCGATCAGAAACAAACACCAGCAATCAATCTAGGGTATTACTACAAGGTTGGAGAGGAAAAACGGTACAGTAATTTACGAGAATTAGGAAAAAGCCAATGAAGATTGTTATTGATCTGAAACTGACGAATTAAATTGGAATCGGATTCGTACCTGGGTAAAGATATGTATGTATCAACGAATTCGCGAGTCGGGGAGGCACGACGAATGTGGAAAAAAGAAGAGGCCAGATCATGAATGAGAGGACACTATTTATAGGGTGGGGAAATGTATGGGTAGGCTGCTGCTGACTCGCTTCACGCTCTCTCTGTTTCCATGTAGTGTTGATGAGAAAAAAAATTTGGGTACACCACGTATCGTTCCAATTTGCATCCGGGTTGTCCAAAAATAGATTGGACGATGCAGATCGAAACTCTCTCTCTCATTCTTTCTCTCCTCTTTATCTCTCATGTTTCTCTCTTCATTTTCCGGATCATCCAAATCGAAACCCTCCCTCTCCTTCTTTCTCTCCCTTTTAGTAGCTCTTATGTTTCTCTCTCCATATTCCGGACCGTCCAAAATCGAAATGGACGGCCCAAATCGCGTGTGCGAGTACCACGTGGTACCCACTCAACATTGAAAAATTACTCGTTGATGAGGCATTATTAGCCACTGGCTGAAAATAGAAAACAAAAATGGACACCTCTCATATTTATTCACTTCTCCAAGGGTCTGTTTGGATGATCTGGGAGGCTAACAAAAAAAAATTCCAAACGTGTTATAATGTATTTCTTGTGTGGATTATGTCTTTTTTAGTTGTATTTTGTATTTGATACACTCGGTAGCTTGTAAGTTGTAATATCTCTTATGAAGTGAAGTTCTTACTCTTCTTAAAAAAAAAAATGCTATAAACTCAGGGATAATAGACAAAAGTCAGAACTATCACCAAAAGGTCAACATTGCCACACATTCTATCAAAAATCAAACAAAAGAAATGAGACATTTATTATAACCCATATAACGTGGTTAACATGATGAATTATGAATACCAACTCGGCAATAGCAGGTTACAAAGAATAAATTTCCTCCAAGGAAAAATAAACGTGAAAATAACAAAGTTGCATCGAAACTGCCCGAGGAGTTTCCTCCTCGAGAGTTGTCAAGTGCTCTTCTGTGTGGCCCATCAGACAATGCAAATCCTCTCGGCCGACTCTATTATAGTTGAGAGGCACTCCTCAGAAGCTTCCAAGCCACAAGAAAGTTCATACGCCAGTTGCTTGAGCAAAGGGACGTCCTTCTCTCCTAGCTTGGACGAGACCAAAAGGAGACAGAACACCCAACCTCTATTGACTTTAGAAGGGCACAGCGAGTCCTACCTGGCGGGGTCAGGGGAGAGACAGTGGCCTCCCTCCTTACTATGCTTGATGGCCCTGGCTCCTTACATGACTCTGTTTGATGACCTTAATGGTTTGCTTTCCCAAAATCCGACATATATACAAAGAAGAACATCCCTCGACTGATGAATGCAAGGAAGCTCCTCGAAACAAGACGAACATGACTCAGCTGGAAACACAACAGAATCTTTGACAACAATGCCAAGCAACATTAGAGTATATCTTATGTTAGATGGTTATGAGAGCAACTCTATCCAACCACTTCAATTTATAAGGAGAGCAAGCTTGGATAACGTTATCCAAGCACCCAATGATCGTTGAAATAACTAAGGTGAGAACTCATCTAAGCGACGTGTCATTGTGTCACGGGTTACCCATGATCTATCCGTGATCCATACACATTTGTTCCTTCTACCGAGTATCTATCAAGTAATGGAATTGCCTTCGTTTGAGTCACCATCCATGCCGACAAGCAACTTCAAGAATCATGTAGGAGGGTCACTTGGGTAATTTTTTGAAGGGTCCAACAACGTAATTTTCTATCTTTTGAGTGTTGTATAAGTGTTGTAATTAATCTTTTATTATGCTTTTAGTCCTTGTATTTATAGTGTAATCCCTCGGCAGTACCACGTGTTTCTTCATACCACATGGGGGAAAGTTTATTTGCCTATTATAACAAAATCTACTGCTTGTTGCTGTTAACGTTGGTTATCGCTTAAGTTCCAACCTAGTAACTCAGTAACTTACTCGGTATTTGTATGCTTGCATTGCAAACACTTGTTGCTTGAGTTTGGCGGGCTAGCAATGGAATTTGTCTAGCGCCACACACGTGGGGTTTCATTCTCAAAAGCTGTCGTGTGACACATTGGCACATCATATGATATGAGTGGCCTATCCAATCCAACTGCAACCACAATCGATAGCCGAGAGCCCGAGGTAGGTATAAGTCTTAACCCAAGGAATTCACTTTTATAGACTCGGAATGTGCCGAGGCATTTCCGGACAACAAATACCGGTCGGAGTGTTCCTAATGATTTTCTCTTTTGCAGTCAACAGGTCAATGATCAATTTTTCACCGATATTTTTTTTAGGAAAAAACGATGGATATTGTCGATGAGTAGTGATTTTTTAGTTGGATTTTCATTAATTCTTTTGGTAATTAATCCCTTTGTCTCGACGAGGGAAATGAGAAAAGTAAAAATATATGGATTGAAGTTGAAAAAATTTTAGATAGGTCGACCTTGAAAAAAACACTTAAAGCAACAAAATATTGTCTTTTCGGGACTTTTGATCATAATTCTTAACTCTTTTTTTGCTCAACAAAATAATTATTCTTTGCTTTTTAGCCTCTGTCGTGAAGATAAATGGTAAATCCAAAAAAAAGAAAGAAAAAAGAAAATTGAAGCGATTTTGACAAAAATTAAAAAGAAAACGATCAGAAAAATGGCATATAAGTATACTTTATATCATACCATCAACTCTACTTCTCCATTGACCCCAAACTTGCTACATATTTTACTCGTGCAACTTTTGAGTTTGCCATATGGTGCTATACTGGTCGCCCACAAGAATTGTCAACGCGCTGGTCTCCTTGTAGAAGCCCAACTTGGACCAACTTCATTGGTAAACCAAGCGAAATCCTGTGGACACCGATGGCAGTGTACTAATGATGGGTCTACGAGGCCCACTCCCGAATCGCACACGAGTGGTCAACTGAAAAATCAACTCAATCAGAAAAGTATTGCTTGATTTAATTTTTAAAATTTTCGCTCAAAATATAAGATAAACGAATCAAATTATTAGTGTGGGAATCTGGAGTGGACTCCACAGGTTGATGAAAGGCTGCAACATGTAGTTGGACGGTTTAAAGTACGGGTAGATGTTGACAAAGTTGTCTTGTCTTGGGACTTAGGGATTTACTCTCAACTAAGGTCTCAGATTCGATTGTCATTGTCGGCAAACTCTTTGGGGCCACTGGAGATAATGTCCGATCGTTATCTCCAGGGCTCCGAAATTAATTGAAGTGCGCGCAAGCTGAGCCAGACATCTGGTTATAGAAAACAAAAATACGGGTTGATGTAAGGCACCAGGCCGCCGCATGTAACATGTTTTTTTTTCCTGTATTGTATGCAGTTTGACATATCATATCTTTTCTGTTTATTAGTCAAAAACAACTTTAACAAGTGGGAAAAATTGAGTTTTTGAGAATTTCCATTCTTTACATTTTAGTTTTCCTTATTACTCTTCTAATTAGTTATCCTTTTCATAAATAAACGTTCGCTAATTAATAAAGTTGAATATCGGCTCACTGTATCATATTTGATTATTTGTGGGGTGGAACGTCTCTCGTCCTCGTCTAGTTTGAACCAGCCTTGGAGAGCAATTGTGGTCAATTTTGTGTAGTAGTATCACAATGGCAAATAGGCCTAGATTGGAAACTTTCATGTACGCATCCGTACCCAATTATTTATATACATAATTCGACCTAAACTAGCCTACGAAATATATATTTCTCTAATGTGACATGCGTCTCGGTCAATTTTACTTGCACACTAGCCATTCATTGATCTTGGTTGTCGAATTTCATCTCCCCATAACTTGGCCATATAATTCCTACTCATCGCAATGTGAATTTTTGTTGATTCGCAATACACCATTAAATAACGTTGTTGTTATCGAGAATCCTTTTTCTACTCATCGCAATGTGAATTTTTGTTGATTCGTGATACCATTAAATAACGTTGTTGTTATCGTTGTCGGCCTTTTTTGAGATCGTAGGAAACATTATCTAAAGAAAATTTGAATTTCAAATTCTGATAGGGCCAACTTAATGTACAAAATTAAATAAATTGAATAATTTTGGCACTACTTAGAAAACTTCTAATCCATACAACACGCCGGCATGTTTCTCCGGCCCATCCTTGACGAAGTAGACGTCTCTCATTTTCTGAAACGCATGCCACGTCAGCAGACTATCCGAACCGGCCTGATGGCACTTCCCAACCGCCCGGTTCACATCTAGCATCCTCGCAACCCGGTCCAACCCCCCAAACAAACTCTGACAGAACCGCATCAAGTGCTTCACGTCATAAACATTGTTTCCAAAAAAGACCTTCAGAACTTCCAAAAAGTCTTCGAGTCCACTAGGCAACTCGCGGCGCGTGAGGATCTTCACGAGGTACCCGAAATCATACGCGCTGTGAAACGTCACCCAACTCACCGATTCGTTACACACCAGCCCCGAAGACATCATCAACTCAGCAAACCTAACCGAGTCAACTCCCTCGGACCGGTTCTTATCAAAATCGATCCCCTGACGACGTAACAGGTCGATCGAATCAACCGCGTACACATCACGCGCAACATCAAAGTCGCTGAAATTGAACTCCCATATATAGGTGCTGTCGCTGTCGTCGAGATCGGGGAGATTTCCATCGGAATCGGAAAGGGTGAGGCCCACCTGTATGAGGTTGAGAGCGTCAACGTTGGATTTCAAGAGCTTGTAGTGGTCGGAAGGTTCTAGACGGCGGCGCTGCTCGTGGAGGGCCATGGTGTTGGTGGGCCTGAAGACAACGCCGGGAAACTCGGTGTCCATGGAGATATAAGGGTATCGATCGATGAGGTTACGGATCAAGTCGAATTCGGAGTCGAGGTTGGTTGACCAGACTTCTCGGATCACCACGGGTTTCGATTTGGGTTTCGGGTCAAAGTCGGCGATAGACATGATGATCTGCAATTATTAAGCAGGCCAGCAGGACTTGTGATTCTGATCTGAGTTCTAGAGAGAGAAGGAGATGATTGGAGTTGTTTGAGGGGGTTGGGGAGAGAGCGGGGGGGAGTTTTATATGGGAGTGGGGGGTTGAAGAAGGTGATGTTGCTTGGAAAGGGTGGGGATGTGAGAGAGAGAGGAGACGTGTATTTGCCGTATTGAATAACTGATGAGAGAGAGGAGTCATGTGTATGTAGACCGTATAGATAGAGAGAGAGAGAGAGAGAGAGAGAGAGAGGCGGTTAGTGGGGGGAGTGGGGTCCAAGTTCAACGCGTTGTGCCAATTTTGACTGATGAATAGGGAAGTGAACAGTGTAAACGGATGAGAGACTCAGTCCATATTCGTTCCTTTGTCCCCTTCTAAATCAGTACTCCGTATGAGGTTTTTTTTAGTATTAATAACAATGACCTCCCCGAGATTTCTTACAAATGCAAAGAACTTCGCCTGCTTTTTCCGAAATATCATCACGGACCTCCATTGGTCTTGAAACTGTTGTCAAGATTTCCCCTTCGGGCTTCTGTTACCTGTTTATCCAAAATAATTAATTTGACTATAAAATGACAGAAATGCCCTTCCCTGTTTTGTTAAATTCAATAATACTCTACAAAACATGGTTAGGGTTGAATCTAGAGAGAAGAAAAAAAAAACACCAATGGAAGTCGACGAACCGTGAGACCTCCGAAGCACCAATTGGAGTGGCTCAAAATCACTATAAGTTTCAATCTCTTCTTGTATTTCTCTTTTTAAGGGTAAATATGACTTGTATTTCTCGGTCCCAACTTGGTTAAATATTTCGGTTTGGTTCGGTTTGGTCCGGTCCAAATTCCAGGTAATCAGACGGAACTGAAAATTTTATTTGCTTCTTTTTTAAAATAAAAAATGACCGAATACTTGGGAAGATGAGATCGATCAAAAAATTGAAATTTCCAGTGGGTTTTTTTTGGGTTGGTTTGGGTTGGCCTGTTATATTTTTACTCTTAGCCAAAATGTTCACATTTTGGCCCTCCAAACTACATTTATTAGAGCATCTCCAATCCAACATCCTCTATTTCTCAATTTTAGAGGATCAAATTAATATTATTTTATCAAAAAATGAATTTAGAGGATTTTACTATTCATACATACTTCAATCACAATCCTTAATATCTCTATATTCACCATTTATTTCAAATATCCCTGATTTCTCCCCAATCATTATTCGCTCTCACTCAAACTCTAATACTTTTTGTGTTTTTTTATCCAAAAAGTAGGTTTAGAGGATCCTCCAAAACTTTTTTCAATCCTCCAGATATGCAGGATGAATACCAATCCTCCAAAATGCAGGCAAAAATGGAAGATTAGTTAAAGTGTACATTTTTTCCAAAATGAAGTAATGGAGAGAGATTTGGAGGTAAGGAGTATGCATTGGAGATGCTCTTAGTCATTTATCTTTTGTTATTCAATATTTATTTTGTCTATTTTTATTTATAGGTTGTTTGAGCTAGTGTTCTAAAAATCGGACCGAACTAGCCGGTTCAACCGGTTGAACCATCGACTGCTTGTGTACGGGTCCAAATTGACCAAATAACCTCCATATTTCAAGAACAGGCTTTAATTAAGAAAACTGCTCAACTGTTCAACTTGTCCACTGGTCAGATGAACTGGCCTGGGTAAAATTTGAACTAATTGCTTATAACAGCTGTCTATGGGCCATCATGCACATGGTCTACGCGTAGCATTTGGCTTGCACAAATAAGAAAAAGCCTTGCTTACTACTATATAGATATCAGAATTTCCTCCTTTCTCACTCATAGGCGATGTGGGATTAACTACAATTCACAATGTGTCTTTCTACTACTCATTTATCAATTCAAACTCTTTTTTTCCCTTGAAACTCTTCTTTACATCAAATTACTATGGGATATATGTATATTTTAAACACTTTGTCAAGCATATAATCTTTTATATGTTAGTTTTATAATAATATTAATAATTTTTACATATTTATGACATCCCGGGTTGATTCCTGTTCGCCAGCAATAGAATCGGTGATCCGTCCACCCTGTACCTTTTCCGGTTCACTAACCGGTCCGGATTTTAAAACATTGGTTTGAGCTCATAATCTAAGATTTTGGATAAAAACAAGATTTAAAAGAAGGTCAGGATTAAAGTGCAAAGCATTTCAAAGTTGGAGTGTTCATTTATTATTAGATGAAGTCCAAGGAGCCTTTATGTGATTAGCCCATTAAAACCCTATACAATGAAGGTGATTTCTATTGGCAACCCACTTTTTGCCATCTTCCTCCCACTCTTTTTTTTTCCCCCACTTTTAAGACAAAAATACCCTAAAGTATAAAGACTATATTATCCTTCTTCTACCACATTCCTCCTAGCCACCGCCGCCACTCACCTCCATAGCCGCCGCCACCACTCACCTACATTACCACCACCACCCTCTGAAAATCACATCTCTCTCTCCTCGTCTGGTTCTCTTGCTACCCCTCGTCCATGGAAGCAACATCACTTGAAGGATTTGTACCAGTATCCTACCAGGACAACTCAAATGCAGTACCTCATCTAACTCGTGAGAACCCTTTGTACCAGTAGCGCACTGGTAACAAATGCCTATCAGATTATACAATATGAAAACTAATATAATTGCCGTACCTTAGAATCCGATAAGTTACATTTGGTTCAGATTATACAATCCGAGAAGCTATCAGTAGCGATTTTTTGCTAAAACAAACAGGAATCTAAATTGAAAAAATAAACACATCGTATGTTAGAATCCGAAAATATTTATTCCTTTCAGATTATACAATCCGACAAGTTACATGTCTTTCAGATTATGCAATATGACAAGTTAGATCCTTGCCCTTCGAATCCATTTCGTACCAGTATCCTACCAGTACAACTCGTCGTCGTGGTGTTGATGGCGGTGGATTTCAGAATCAGATTTCGTTGGTGGTGGTGGTGGTTCCTGTTGTTGTTGTTGTTGTTGGGAAGATGGACAGACGCGAAGAGAGACAAACGAATAGGGACAAACGCGAGAGAGACAGAGAGAGAAGGGGAGGGAGAAACAGGTGCTGCGTTATGGAGGTGAGTGGTGGCGGTGGCGACTATGGAGGGGAGTGGTGGCAATGGCTATGGAGGTGAGGGGCGGCGGGAGGTGGTGGAGGGTAAAATAGAAAGCTTAGGGAAATTTTGGGGTTGAAATTAACAAAATGTGAGATTTTTTTAGAATTTGAAGTGGTTAAAAAAAGGTGGGAGAAAATTAGCAAAAAATGGGTTGCCAATAGAATTTGCCTACAATGAATATATATATATGGGGCCGGTTCCCCTCACACTTAAAATAACACAAAAAGTGACACCTCACTCTTCTGGGCCTTACTGTGAAGTTCTGAACCGTTGATCTTGTTTAAATGAGTAAAATAAGAGGTTCTACAAAATTTCAGTTCAATCGGATATCGGTAAGTGCTTGATTCAAACAGTTTAAAAAACATTGTTTCCTGTCAAAGTTTTTGCAAAACTGGTTGGATCAAGCATTTTTCGATATCCAATTGAGCTGAAATTTTACAAGACCTCCTATTTTACTCATTTAAACAAGATCAATGGTCCAGAACTTCACAGTGGGGCCCGAAAAAGTGAGTTCCACACATTTGTGTGTCATTTTTTGTGTTATTTTAAGTGTGAGGGGAATCAGCCCCCATATATATATATATATATATAATATGCCTACTGTCTTGAGGATGGAGGGGTTTTGGACGAAAAAGCAGCAAGCGGCGGAAACGTATTAAAAAGGGTTGAATGTGAGGATTAAATCAAGAGCTTTTGATCCTCTCCTTCCCATGAGCAGCTAAAAAACTCCTCGTCTAGGTGTAGATAAAGCTTTTACTTCGAATAATTAATCTCTAATCTCTAATCTATACATATTTAGCGTTATGAGGGAAGAGTGGATTCGAAACCCTAGACCAGTCTGTTCCATCGAATCTATTTACATACAATATCACATTATTTATTTATTTTTTCAATAATCAATAATCAATTCTCTTTCCAAATTAATTTAGACAGTAATCGAAATAATTGTAACTCAATCATATTGTGTATGCGGATTCGACACTCCGACTTAGTCGCTATTCTATTGAATAAGTGCTAATTCTTAATTTTATAAATTTAATTTTGATACTGTACCAAAAGTTCAATCCGCGTGCACACTTGAATGTGTTCAAGTCTCTGTGTGAATGTCACTCCTTGTAGCTTGTCCTTCCACAATACTCAACGTATACAGGCATCCTTATCAGCCTCACAAAAAAAAAACATCAAATTTAACCCCAAAAACACCTTTTATAAATTAGCAAATCACTTTTCAAAAAATTCACAAAATCAGGCTCTCTATTCTAACTTCATCATATTAAATTATTATTTCTTTTTACTCCTACTCCCCAAAAGTAATAAAAAAAAAAGTGAATAGTGTGTAAATAGTGCATGAACAGTGCATGAATAGTGCCTTGGTAAGTGAACAGTGTCGCACCAGAATTGGTGCGATACTGTAGCAAAGTTAGAAGTTTAACAAATTTGATGACTGATTTGGTGAGGCTGATTTTAGGGGGGGTTTGGCTCTCTACATTTGTTCAAAAGTTAATTTGTTAGGCCTGATGGTGATGCTCTAAGAGCATCAATATTAGCATCTCTACTTTAACTTTAAAGAGCAAACTCCTCCAAAACCTCAAAAATCAGCCTCACCAAACAAACTCACCAATTCGAAGATTTCTTAACTTTGCTACAGTAACTTAACAAATTTGGTGACCTATTGTTCACTCACCAAAAGAGGAGGAGGGAGGGAAGGGTAAAAGTTTGAATAGAGAGTCTGATTCTATGAGTTGTGAGGTTGGTTTGGGTAAAGCCATCTCTATTTCACGGTGGTAAGTTTCAGTAACAGAATTATTTAGATTCTAGAATTCATCAACTGATGATTTTTGTTAATGCTCTAAAAAAACTTGTCTTTTTTATGATAACCAGATGTACGGGGTAGCATGCGCGCACCTTGATGAATTCCGGAGCCCATGGCCTAGAGGTAACGACCGCCGCGTACAACCTCCAGTGCCCTCAAGAATTTGCTGGAAAAAAAAAACCTTGTCTATTAGTGTACGTACTTTGAGAATTTATGTTTGTGTAATTTGATCTAAACACTAAATGGCGAGATTTCAAAGTACATATATAAATACTAGTTTAACGGCTTCATGCGTTGCACGAGTGTGATGCCCGTGTGTATTTTGGTTTACAAACTCTAGGGACTCAAATCCGTAAGCAACAAACTCTAGGGACTCAAATCCGTAAAACAACAACCTCCAGGGACTCAAATCCGTAATTTAGCCATACATAGCCAAAAGACCAAAAGGGCATAGAATTGTGGCAGAATTACAAGAAAACCAATGAGGCAATTTCCAATTGGAGGGCAAAATTGGCAAAAGGTGGCAATTGACCAAACACCAAATTGGATTGGCCTCTCTTTTATAAGCCTCTGCATTTGGATAACTGGAGTGTAAAAATCATCGTCGTTAGGTTTAAAAATCATTTGATTCCACAGAAAAGAAAAAGGCAAAGGAATCTCTACAAACAAAAAGAAAGGAGTGGAAAAACCCAAGCAACCGATGGCTACATTGTTTAATATTGGTTTTGTTTAATGCCATTGAGTTTAAAGCCAAGTTAAGGCATGGAAAAGCCAGTAAGACTGTGAAACGCATGTCAAAATTGATTATTGGATTATTAGTATAATACAATCTTGGTCTAGTCTAGCTAATATGCTCTGGAACAAAGCATTGGGCCCTTAATTAATTACTCCTATATAAGCCGGCAACTACTCGTTTACTTCTTTTATAATAACAAAAAATAATGTTACGCAAAACACCCGTGTAGATCCTCGGTTCTTGGAGGTTTAGGAGGACCACTATTTTAGTGGTATTCTGAGAGCAGTCACTTTGTTCATATTGCCAAAAGTTAAGTCTGTCTCCAATTATCGATCCCCGCCCATACCCCTGTGATTGAGGACTAGATGAGTTCTGTTATTGTTGTTGTTGTTGTAAAAAATAATGTTGCGGAAACAAAGGAAACATGAAGGAAGTTCACGTTTGAAAAGTCTTTCAAATCTGGAGTACTACTTAATTGAGAGGGATCGATGGTTTGTTATTTCATTAATTATACTTATAATTGAAGGGGCGTGTGAGAGCTTTGATTCTATTAATCTTAATTTAAAATTCTTATTGAATCCTAGTTTAAGGATGTGTAGAAAATGGAATTTAATTTCGTTCTACACAGATTTTAGTTTTTGGAGTAGTATTTATTGAAAAATAAAAAAAGATAATGAAAAAACGATTTTAATTTTCTTTCCTGTTCCCACCTGGAATCCAAGATCAGGACACGATCAATATAGGGATTGCTGACATGGGACTTAAGCAATGTCAGTCATCCTCCTCAATATAGGGATAAAAGAAACATCCGGAGCACCACGTGGCGGTGCTCCAAGAGCACTTAAAAGCCTCTCAATCAGTCATCCTCATAACTCATGATTATTGCGTCCTAAAACTTTTAGATACTAGTTGACTGGTTATCTATCAGGTTTATACACTAAATATCAGTCAAGGAAGACTAATTCAATGTAAGGGTTGAAAAGTCAAATGACCAGGGAACCGGGGAGCTTGTAGTGAGGGGCTCATTGTAGTGGTGTAGTGAGCTTATTCGGCCGTCTATCGATCTCGATAATAAACGTTCGGATTTTAATCCAAACAATAGACTGGTCGGATCATTTGGAGTTTACATTAACTTCGAATTGTTGGTACTGAGATGGACAGCCGGATGTGACTCACTACACCCCTGTAGTGAGTCTCAACATCACCTGAAAGGCTCAAAGCCTCAAAGAGCTGGAATCTTTTGATGTTGAACAATGCTACACACACAACTCACACAACACCCATACAACACTCTCACATAGGGGTGGGCCAGTCAGTCCAGTTTGACAAAAATTGAGCTGAATCTTCATTTATGCAAGGCGAGACACTAAATTTGAGATTAATGGTTTCTTAATCTTTTGTGGAGCCCATCTCGGGTCTCACAAAAACGATTGGAACCGCTCATCATTTTGAAAAAGTTCTTACCGATATCCGATTGAACTAATTTATATTACAAGAACCCATAAAAGACATTATAAGAATAATATACTACTACAAAAAGGTATAAAGATCACGCTTCAAAAATAAAAAAGATCTCAGTTTTTGTAAAAACGTGATAAAAAATAAGAGGTAGATTTTTTTATCACGGTTAAGTATAAAAACCGAGATGAAATACAGTTTTTATCTCGGTCATCTAAAAACCGTGATTAAAAATAAAAATAAAATAAAGCTTTAATCTCAGTTTTAAAAAGTGTGATTGTAAGTAAGAGGATATATCTCGTTTTTAACAAGGACCGAGATGGAAAGGTTTTTTTTGGAAAACCGAGATGGAAAGAAGTATTTTGGCATATAAATGATCACACACAAAAATTAAAAACATGTCATTTATTGTAAAAATGACATTAAAAATTATGAGTATAAAATTTTATGTTAGTTTATGTTAAAAACTGACATGGAATGCCTATTAATATGATGGGTTTCGAATGCCTATTAATAAATAAAAAATTGTCCTTATTTAGTTTTTTTTTTCACATTTGTTAGTGTTGCGTTGATTTTTATGGTTTATTGGTTCGTCTGGACGAGAGAAATCTAAAAATAATTTAATAAACCACCAAAATTTGGATTATTTTTGTCTATAGTGAACTTTTTAAAAATTTTGAACATAATTTTTTACTTTTTAGATTTTTCTCCTCGAGATGAACCAATAAATCACAAAAAAATCGACGCAAAACTGACAAATGCAATTTTTTTAATAAAGAAGAAAAATCAACCATTTTTGGTTTATTTAAAATGTCAATTTTTGCTTTAAAGCTAGATAAAAAAGGGAAGTTTCACTCCACGGGTTATTAATAGGATAGTTATGAGTAAAAAATATTAAAATGGGAGTTGAATCCCAGCCCCTGCCTTTTTAATCTAGGAAATTTCACGGGAAGCGCCAAAACGTGACCGCGCTCCAATCCCCTACTCATTTCAAAATT